>JAKSZP010016430.1:0-43905 GCA_022478985.1 Massospora cicadina | reverse complement strand
TTTTTCCCAGTAGTAATCTCTATATTCCTAGTGCGATTTTAGCCTATAGAGTTAGCTACCATCGTATAATTGGAATGTCTCCTTTTTAAGCTTTATATGGTCGGGATCCTTTTTTCCCTCAAGTGTACAACCTATAATTGAGGAGGTTACCCCAAAAACTACTGATTTAGCTATGAGGAGATTAGATGATAAAATGATCCAAGTACAAGTTTCAGCTTTGAGTTCCCTTGCTGCTACCACCTTAAAAGAGGGAACCAAAACCAACGCTAGTAGACCTACGCTACCAGAATATCAAGTCGGGGATCTTTTACTCTTCTATCACTATAGGCCAGGAATAAATTCACAAACTTGACACCTTATGGGATGGTCCTTACCATATCATTTATCATCAGGGTATTGAATACTCTATTGCAGTTATTGACTTACAACCAATGCTGGTAATGTCATCAATTCCTGAGTTAAATTTGAAACTCGTCTGGATTCAGCTTCATTTGCAGATTCTCCTACCATCATTGTTGAACCTCCTGAAGCAATGCTCTCCGCTCTTGATCAATAACTCCTCACTGTATCAGACTTGCTTCCTGAGTTCCTTTTCTGACTTGGCTAGTATTACAAGCCAGATGTTTTGGCCACTGAACTAGCCATTGGAAACAGTGAACATTTTGAACTCCCCTATGCAGAACTGAGGGCACAAGTAACTGAGGCTTTATTCATAGCTATGAACTCCTACGATCTCACAAACATCCTAGATCAAGATGTTGCAGCCTATGCTCTTCGCTTTGCTAGCCAAGTTTTTTAAGTTGGGCCACAAAACTTCCAGCCTCTCCTGGGTTTCATCACTCATTTTTCTTCTGCTTCCAAAAAGCTCATAGTCGCTATCTGAAGGATGCCATTCACTCCTTGTGTGACTATCTTTTTTCTGGTGCGTCCCATCTGTATCTTCCACTGATAGCTCCAATAGGGGGCATGATTTGGCAACCCATGCCTAGTATCCCTTGTTTGATGCCAGCTCATATTGCCAATGTTCCTGATGAAGCCCATTGGCAAGCGTTCAAGACCAATCTTTTGGCTCCAGTGCCATAACAGGATTACTCAGGGCTATTCGCCAACTGCCTCTTCTTGTTCTGTTGCTTTCCTCCCTGAGTTGGGGTATCACATTTGGCATGTTCTGACATTTCCATCTCTCTTCCCCTAGTCACTTTCTCACAGGGATCAGCACCTGCTCAATAAACTTGGTTTTGAGTAGGTCTAGCCCTCGCTAGCATCTGATCTCACATAGATTTTGATGGGAGTTTACTCCTACTGTGATCCATCCTCCCTCCCCCTAGGAGGTATAATAGGCAGAATTATCCCCAAGTCAAGGATAACCAATAAACAAGAAAAATTATAAATATATATTTTTTCTATGCATTTTCAATAATAGTTTCTAATCTTTCATATTTTTCTTCTTTTTTTTCTATGGGACTTGATCTTTTCTCAGTTCAGCAGTCCATCTTTTTTTAATTCCCCAAACCGGTTCCTAGGTATGATTAGACCTACCAGTTTTCTATGGTTCAGAGGACTTTCTTCTTAAGACTTAACCATCTAGTTTGGTTCAGTGGTCCTTTTTTCAGACTTAACCAATCATCAAAACATAACCAACTTAATGGTGCAACAGTCCTTCAGATACTCTCTTTTCATTAATTTCAATGATTTATTGCTTCAAATACTTAGCATGGACTCATTTTACTATCTTTCCATCCAAGAGGTTCTTGATTAAATAGGCATCTGTTGCCATCTTGGCGATATTCTTGAATGAGCCTGACCACAGCACATCCAGCTTTATTTTTTCTTATGAAACCATGTGTATCACAATAGGCAACTCTTTCACCTAATTATTATTCTGATAAGGCCTGTCAGTTCTTTTCATCTGTCATTTTTGATCAAATCCTTTTCTTTAAAATATATTGAATGCTTGTGATTGCATTTTAATAAAGATATTTGTCAATCAGTTCAGGTACTGCTTGGCACTCATCCCTAATGTTGGTTCAACCACCAAATATATAATTAGTGGCAATGCGGCCTTCCTTCCATATAGCAACTCAAATGGCTTTTTTTCCCATCGCTGTATGATGGCATATATTGTAGGCGAACGTCACTGAACTAAGGTATGTCCTAACGCGAGAGTTTTCCCTGCAATCAGCTTCCTCAATATCATGGCCAGCGTACCATTGATTTGTTCTACCAGCCCATTTGTCTCTGGATGATAGGGTACAGAAATGACTCCCAAGATCCCTATTATTTAATTTAATCGTGGGATAACATGAGATGTGAAATTTATTCCATTGTTGCTCAGAATGACCTGCGGGCATCCATGTCATTACACTACTTGATATAGTTTTAATTCAAAGTGCTAGCAGCATCTACTTTCGCCAGGGCCTTCGCCTTGACCTATCTTTTCAGATGGTTGATCACAACTATGATGTACTTGACTCCCCCTGTGCTCATCATCAGTGGTCCCATAATGTCGATGGACACTGTATGCCAAGCAAATCCAGGGCAGACCAGTCGGTATCCAGTCATGTTTTTATGCAGCTTGTGCAACTGGCACTCCACACAGCAAGCCAGGTAGTCCACGACATCATAGTTGATAGACTCCCTAGTATTGATACTGGCAAATATGATCAGTCATCATTCTCAGGCCTCTGTACCTGACAACCTTATGAGTGGCTTGAACAATAGCCGCTCATTCTGAAAGCTTTGGGAATAGTAATCACTTCCCATTGATCATCTTAAGGACTTGTCCATCCATGGTCTTGGTGTTTTCCATTGCTTTTTGCAGTGCACCTTGGATTTCTTGGAGATTGTTACCAATTTCTCTGTCAGCCATTCTTTGGAATAGCTCATCTGCTTGCTGGTATACCACCTGGATCATTGATAACCATGATAAACCATCCATAATTTGATGAGAAGCCCCAGTTCAGTGGACTGTCTCATAATTATAAGCCTGTAGCTTTAGTGCCCATTGGGACAGTCATTTTTCTGGTTCTCATAAAATTGTGTATCCAACGCAATGAGGGGTGGTCCATCACCACTTTGAAGTGCATTCCATGGATATACACTCAAAACTGTTTACAGGCGTAAATAACTGCAAGGCATTCACGCTCAGTCACGGTGTAATTCCTCTCAGAGGATGAGAGTGTCCAGCTCACATATGACACTGAATGTTGGTCCCCAAGTTCATCTACTTGGCTCAATACAGTGCCAATCGCCATCAACAAAGTATTGGTTTGTATTTTAAATTCTCAATTGAGATTTGGATTTTCAAAGTCAGAGAATTTATTAAATACTGGCATAACTCATCAAAGGATCTCTAGGTCTCTTCACTTCAAACGAATCTTTTTTTTGGATCCTTCAGCAAATGGAAGAGGGGCTTGGCAATTATTGCAAAATCCTGAATGAATCTTATATAGCACCCAACCATTCCAAGGAACGATTGGATATCTTGGACATTCTTTGGCAGAGCCATTCGCTCTATGGCTTTGATTTTCTGGGATTGTGGCTGCATTCCATTAGAGTTAATTATGAATCCTAGATATTCTAACTTTTTCTTGAAGAAGTGGCACTTCCTCGGCTTAATCTTCAGGTTGGCTGCAGACAAACACTTGAAAACTTCCTCTAAGTGGTGCAAATGGTCAGTAAATGTCCTATTGAACACACTTATAGCATTCAAGTACACCAGGACGCATGACAACTTCAATTCATTTAGTATAACGTCCATGGCCCTCTGGAACGTTGCAGGTGCATTGCACAGACCATGGGGCATCCTCGTCAGTTGATAAAGCCTCTGCATGGTGACAATCGCGCATTTCTCTTGGACTTCTCTTGGAAAATCATTTTGCCAATATATCAATATTAGGTCCATCACAGAGAGATACTTCGCTTCTCCCAATTGATCTAACGCATCATTGATTCTTGGCAGTGGATATAAATCCCTCTTTATAATCTTGTTCAGCTTCCAATAATCGATCACCACCCAATTAGAGCAATCCTTCTTCTTCACAATAAGAATAGAACTCATCCAGGGACTCAACAACAGAATTAGAAGCCCATGTTTCACTAGTATGCTGATTTCTTTCTCTACTACCGCTTCAGCCGCCTTTGGCCGTTAATTCAGTCTCATTCTGATTGACAAATTTTACTGGTATTGACCTTTTAGATTACAACTAGAGCGCAACCTAAATAGTGGTCATCCTGGGCAAATACTTCCCAATACTTGTCAAATAAATCGAGCATCTCCTCCTGCTGTCTGCCAATCTGATCAGCGAGTTGCTCTCAATTGACTAATAAATTGATACTCTCAGTCACCCTGGCCAGTAATCCCATTTTATAAAAGGTCCCAAAATTATGGAACTTGCTCAATTCAGCCGTTAGGATTAGGTGAACAAATGCAACGATTTGATTCTTCTAAATCTTCAGTTTTTCACTCAAATTCGCCAGGAGAACTCAAATTTCTCCATCGCCAGCATAAAATTTTCAGGAGCCACCCAAGGCTCTAAATTAAACTTCTTCCAGGGGCTTCTGACTTCCTCATACAGCAGCTCTGGTATCTCCAATGTCAACCTCATGTTAACTATTGTCTGTGATCCTGGCGGTATGGTTCTCACATTCTTGATCCTCAGCGGAATTTTCTGATTTTCTAGGATTTCCATCAGCATTTCTTGTTGTTTTAGCCAACTTGTTGGTATTGAATAGTGACAATGTAATCATTATAAATCAAGTTGATGAAGTTAATTATACTACTCAGTGGAGCTTCCCCATCCTTCTCCTAAACAATGATAACGTCCAACCCAATATGGTCAACATATTATCCTTGAATTTACATATAACTCTATATTTCATAGAAACTCAATCCCAATCAGAATATTGTAGTTTTGTTTGTCCAAAACTATTTCTGGAGTAGATACAACCAAGGATCCAAATTGAAGTGATAGAGTGCTATACGTCCACATAAGATGGTGGTATTTGGCCCAGCTGTTCTGTATTCTTTCTTGTGTTCTGATTGGGCGAAATCTTCATCCTCTTCACCAGATTGGTCAAAACAATATTGATGGGCACTCCATTTTCAACTATCGCCCTCATCCATACTTGATTAACTAGTATATCTATATACATAAACTTAGAGTATTATAACATAGTATTTACTGAGTGATAGCGGCATTATTAGCTGAATTGAGTATGTGAATTAATTGCGCTGATAGATCAGGAAACAATTCCTTAATCACTTAAGGGAAATGATAGGTTTACTTCACCTAATTTGACTTTGTTCAATTCTTCTTTATTATCTGCAGCTCAAATCTTGTCTGCCAGTTGTCACGCATATGACCAAGCAACTTTCTTAATTATCTCAGGGTCAATCCCCTTTGCTCCAGATCTTGTTACTGCGTTCACATCTAAATTGACTATTTGATATAACTGATCCTGCACATCATCATTAATGAACAGATCACTGATGTCAATTTCTTCATCCATAATATTGGGAGGAACAGGCTTTTATGAAGCTCTAGACTGTTCCCCATCTAGGCCATGGGCCCTTTTCCCAACTCCTATGCAGGTTTATACTCTTTCACTTGGACCACATTAATCTAATCTTTATGTTCCTTGCAGTGCACAGCGAGATGCCATTTTCCTCTGCACTGGTAACAGACTTTTTCCTTATTATTGATCTGTTTAACCTCTTCAGGCTTATTTCCTGGCATGGTTCAGCTATTAAACTCCTTAGCGCCATCAGTCCCCTTTGTGGGATTAAATTTCATACTGGATATAATTTAAAACTTATATTTGGTGCATCAAAGGTAGCTCCCAATATTTTCAAATGATCCACTATCTGAGAGGTGGTATTATACACAACAAACATGAAAGTCATCATTTGATGCAAATTGTGATAGGGCAAAAGGGCCAGTAGTGTGATACAAGCATCAAATAATACGGAGCTTTCTATCCAAAAAAACTCTGCAATTCTTGGTAGAAAAATCAGCAAAACTTGCTTAGGATTCATCCTTATAAAATTGAATGCTCATGAATTCTTGCTTGCACTTCAACATGCGTGTGGGACTTCCAAATCCATTCATAATGGCCACCTTGGCCTCTGAATATGACCAGCTGTCCACCTCTAGATGGGGCAACACTAGGTTATGACAATTGATATTCAGGAAATTCATAACTGTTAATGCCTTCTGATGATTGCCATATCTGTACATTGTCATATTGAGAAATCGAAAAATGCAGGAGTGTTATCCTAATGGAAAGTAGATAATTTTAGTGTCACTTTAAATTCCTCCAAGGTTTCTCTAACCACCTTTCTTGGTTCATCTACATGGCTCACTTGAGGAGTAATTTTGGGCATCATCTCCAAAATAGCTGTGAAAGCAGGTGGCATATTTCTTGGGGTAGTCATCTTTCCCACTGGAGTCTGTAGAGTTCTTTATTCAGCGTCAGTTGCCACATATGGCTCACATTTTCTTTTGTGAGTCTTCAACTCCATAAATTGCTTAATCAGTCACTATATATCTGCGCTGAATGCTCTTAAATGAACACGATCTGCTTTATGCTCTGTTTTCAAGAATAAGACTTATTGAATTAAATCTCCTTCTTTTTCCAAGTAACTAATTTTTAAAACTAGTGAAATTCTCAACCCCTTCCTCAAGCTTGGTAACTTTCTCCTCCAAGGCATCAAATTATTGATGATCTGCTGAACTTATAACGTTCTAATTAACGGTTGCCAACACATTCCAAAGTTTTCTTATCTTGTACTTATATGTCATCGTGTCCTAGTATCTTATAATTAATTAAACCCCTTCCATGAGCACCAATTGTTAAAATTTATGGGTTTTGTTAATTGTTCACGGCTGATAACCACTAAATCAATTAACTGCATAGGTTTGGAGTTGTGCAGTTCTCCACGTTGTCTGATGATAATATGTATTCAATTAATAATAGTATGAAGACTATTATCCATAGTTGAATAAAGCACTAGTATTGGGTCCAACGCATGACCAATACTTCCCCTCAAAATACTTAAGAAGTCCTCAATAGGGATTCTTTCCCTTATACCGCCTAACTTGATCCATGCTCAGATCCTCGTTTACAGCTTCTCTCTGGTGACACACAGTCAGCAGCAATCCCTGATTCAGCTCATCTTTTCTTCTCTAAATTCAAGCTCAGATCCTTATTCTTTATCCTAAAGAGTCTTCAATTAAAGCACACAGCAATAATTTCCTTGAAGAAGAATCGAACTAATAATGGATTCTGGTAAAGTATATCTTCTAGTATACTAATTCCTGGTAAAATGTGTTTATTTAAGTGAATTCCTAGGGGAATTTATAATATGAATTTGGCGCCCAACCCTCAGTTGTCACCTCATTGATGAAACAGCAGCCATTGCTGTTGAATTATCCATCGTCATCTCATCAGAGATGGTCTTCCCCATCCTGATTAGAATTCCGTTGTTGGACATCCTTGAGACCTAAAAAGGAAAGTGTTGGAAAACGCGTCCCTAACGTTTTTCTCTCAATCCTAGTGAACCAACCATATTTGGCAAGCGATCTGCTTAGGTAATGGGACTTGTTACCCATTAAGGCAGGTCATAAACTAACTTATTGATTCGCTAGTTGTAGGCAGCATCACTTGCCTCACAACTTGATCCTTAAATTCCCAATTAGTCAGTGATTAAACCCAACCAATCCAAATGGTACACCTGATAGTTAATCATAAATCAACTATTAGATGCCCCTATTTTATCAGCAACTCTTCCCAACAAGAACTTAAGCATTCGACTGGATTGATCTCAAACTGATCAACCCAGGCTCCTAAAATCCACTGAACATTGTTACTCCAAAATCATGGTCAACTGATATCCAATTCACTTCTCTATAGGGAAATATTCCCTAGCGATACCTGGTAATCTAGTTAGCTGGTGATATGAGTAAAAATCCCAACAAACTATTTCCTGAGTTTTGAGGACAATTTTCTCCATTTCTAAGGAAGTGAGGGATAAGGGGTGGATGCCAGTGGAGGGTGGAGGTGCTGTTGGTGACTTCTGGCCTGGATTACAATCTGCAAACCTCCATTATCCTTCTAACGAGGGAAGAAGCAGCCAAAGAGGATACTGTGGAGAGATCCTTTGGGGCCAATGTTGTCAAGAGAGTATCTATAACACTACAGTTCCCTGCGGGTGGTGCACAGTGCACAGGACCAACTCAAGGGAACTAGTCATCAGCGTTAATTAAAGATAGCCGAGCAGAGGATGCTTGAGTTGAAGTGACATATGGCGATTGTAGTTAGCATGGTCCAAGTAATTAGGGATCGACAATCAACAAAACTTGGCTATGCCACAAAAGGCAGGTTATAAACAAGCTTTGTAAAGGGCTAGTGTTCACGTGTGCCCCTATTTGGAAAGAAACTGGGTGACCCAGCGGTGTACCTGAGGCTGTATTAATTTTAAAACCAATAGACGAGCTGATGTGATTCAAGACCTCCTTGAAGTGGTCCGCACACAGGTTGTCCCAAGTCAACATAAAAAAATTAAAAACTGACTAGGGATTTATTGAATAGAGGAAGAGAACCACTGAGAAAAGTTGGCATCAAAGAATCATATTTAAGCTGAACTGGGTTAATCATATCTTGGAGAAAGTGTTATCAAGCTGATTTGCACCAAGCAAGCACACACTTCCATCTGACAGGGTATTATACTTTGAAACTGTCCAAAATCAGTTAATTGGTTGAAGTTGAGGCTGACCTGAGATGGAAATTTTGTAAACTGAATGGGTTTCAAACCCTCGTTCACCAAGTAACTGAATGGAGCCATCATCCTTAAGAGGTAACTTGTCCGTTTTAACGCCAAAACCAGAACAAGGGGCTGAGCGTTATGCACCTCACCTGGACCAACCTGAGCATATCTGGCCTGTATCCAGCGTTGATCTAAGGTACGCTTTAGGTCAGGAAGGTCCTGAAAATTGATCCTTTGGATCTCCTGTCACCCAGCCTTATCTTTGATGTTGGTGTCTATAATCAGGTCATGTAAGCATGACATTACTCTCTCCTCTTTTTGGGCTACACCCCTCCTCCAGGGCGTTTGCCAAGAAAAGTTTTGATGGGCAGGAGCCAACTTCATGGCAGCAACGGCTTGCTTGGGCTTAGATCCTGCAGCCTCAGGGAAACACTAGTGGAATGCTACAATTAGATCTTGGGCATGGGCGCAGTCATGCGCTGGAACCAAACTGTTCTCCTCTGCGTCAAATCCATACCAGGATACAAGATACTTAAGTCTTATTCTAACCTGACGAGAGGCTACATCTCCTCCACTTCCCACTCCGGCGCCCAACCCACAAGATAAGCTTCATGAGTCTCTGGTAGGGGGCCCTCAAACAACGTGAGCTTGCTTTCATGGAATACCGAATAGATTTGAAATGAGGGGGGAGATCCAACTGGTATGAGGCTTGGCCCACTTTTCTGACAACGTGGTAAGACTAAATCCTTTTTGGTCCTAGATTTTGCATGGTTGCTTAAATAGGATGCTTTTAGCATCCAGCATCATGAGATCTCCTTCCTTGTACGCTGATCCAACTTGTCTCATACTATCAGCGTTCTCCTTGTAGGCCTGCATGGCTTCATCTAAATTTGTGTACCCCTTGGTGTACTTTCTTGATCATTTTTGCAAAGTCCACCACCGCTTCCACCTTGGATCCACAACTGGGCTCCATGTTGAAGGTGGGATTAAAGCAATAGTTGTAAAAGAAAGGGGATCAATCGATCAATGCATGTTGGGCGTTGTTGTAACTGAATTGGGCCATGGGGAGATGGGAAACTCAATCTGAATGATCTGCAGCGGTTTAACACTGAAAGAACTGTTTGAGGCACTGGTTTACTCGCTCATTATAACCATCTGATTGGGGTTATAGGCGGTTGAATGGCAGAAGCGAATCTGAAAAGTCTTACACAACTCATTCCAAAAGATGGAGGTAAACTGGGGTCCATGATCGCAAAATTATTTCTTGAGGGATCCCATGAAGAGCGAACACATGAGTGACAAAAGCCTAACCATCTCAGCCGCGGTGACTGTGGTTCTACATGGAATAAAATAGGCAAACTTTGTAAATGGTCCACCACCACCATGATGGCATTGTAGCTATCAGATTCAGGTAATTCCACAAAAAATTACCCAATAGAGAAGTTCAAGGATCTTCAGCTACTTGAACTGGTACCAACAGCGCCATTAAAGGCTGGCGATTTTAATTCATTTGGTTACAGATTAGGCACTCTTTACAATGCCTGCCCACCTATGTGGCTAACCTCTTCCAATTGTAGTGTGGCGAATTAGCTCTAGAGTCTTTGCCTTCTCAGGATGACTAACTATTATTCTATCATGATGATCCTGGATAATTTCCAGGTGAAGTGATCCAGAGAGAACCCATAAGTGCCCCTAAATCCAACACTATCTCATCCTTCAAATGATAACCCCTGGTAATATCCTCCTGATTCAATGCACTCTTAGCAAGGACCATAACATATTCAGCTGACAAAGGCTGGGAAAGGACTACCTTTCATAGCATAGCATATTATCCACATTTTTCAGAGGAGCAAGAGTTGGCCTGTTGGCCACAGGGGAGGGAAGTGAGACATAAACTTACCTGGAAGAATTATTAAGTGGGTATAATGCACCTCTACCTCCTTAGGATCTGGAGCTAGTGCAGGGTTGCGGCTCAAAGCATCTGCAAAACCATTCTCCTTGCCCTTATTAAACTCATAGTAAAACACAAATTGGGCTAAGTTCTCATGCCAGCAGGTTTGCCGTGTGCTCAAGACATGAAGTGCGTGGTAGTACATCAAAGCATGTGGTCTGTACAAATGTGGAAGGGTTGGGATGAGTAATGCTTTTGATGACGCCAATAAGTCAGTGCCTCAACCAATTCTAATAACTCTTTATCGTATATAGCATAATTTAACTCTGGCAAAGATTTTTTCTGGAAAAATATCCTATTGGATGCTCTATTACATCTTCACCTACTTGTAATAGGGCGCCACTATGGTAAAGTTGGAGGCATCAGAAGCAACAATGAACTTTTTATTGGGATTGACATGGAGAAGGATGGATGTGGACAGCAAGGTGCGCTTTATCGCCTGGAAGTCATCCTTCAATGTTTGGGACCACTGTAGTACTTTAGCCTTACTTGCCTTATACAGAGGCGCTACCACCTCATAAAGATTTGGTGTAATTTCTTAAGGAACGTACACGTCCCCAAAAAACTCCTCAATTAGATAACTGAAGTCGTAGTGGGACACTTATAGATCGCCTTCTCCTTGTCTGGAGTTATCATGTGACCTTGGTCAAACATGACGTTGCTCAGGAAGATGACCTGGGACTTGAAGAATTCGCATTTACTTATTTTAATTTAAATCAGATGCTCTTAAACGCTCCACCACCTGCCGAAGGTGTACTGTATGAGACTCATTATCAGGGAAAATACCAGAATATCATCCATGTAGGCTACAGTGCATACCCCAGCAGGTCCCTAAAGACGCATCAATACGGAATTAAAAGATAGAAGGGGCATTTTTAAGCCCAAAGTAAATAACCTGAATTTGAGAAATCCATTTTCTGGTATGGAATGCGGTCAGTCACTCCTGTCCCTTCTTGATATAGATCTGATTACACGCGTTTAAACAATTCAACTTGGAGAAGACTCTCGCCTTCTCCACATAGCATGTAATCTGTGATTCCAGTGGGATAGGATGTAAGTCTGGTACTGTGACGTTGTTGAGATTCCCATAATCTACACATGGGCGTAAGGTATTATTGGCTTTCTTCAAATGAGAAGTGGAGAGCATATAGGAGAGGTTGGCTGAAAAATAGCACCTTTGGCTAACTGTTCCCTAACCCACACATCTAAGGACGCTTTCTCCAATACAGTCAAAGTGTAAATTGGGTAGGATATATGCACCAAATCAATGGTGAGCTTAAACTTTCGATCAAACTCTAAATGAGATGGTAATACATTGGCTGAAGCCGCATCAAAAAAAGATTCCAACCCCTTCAAACAGGAAGGTAAGGGAA
The DNA here is from genome assembly GCA_022478985.1 of Massospora cicadina. Classification (NCBI taxonomy): domain Eukaryota; kingdom Fungi; phylum Entomophthoromycota; class Entomophthoromycetes; order Entomophthorales; family Entomophthoraceae; genus Massospora; species Massospora cicadina. The sequence goes on along the minus strand of JAKSZP010016430.1, from coordinate 31,814 downwards.
CCTTAAAAGAGGGCTTCAGCAACAGAGCAAGACTGAGTGTGTGGATATTGGGCCAGTAGGCAAATATCCATGAGAGTGTGCTTCAGCCAAAGGGACAATTAACTCATGACCATCCTTCAATGTTAAGGACAAGATATTTTCTTTCAAGTTGGTTCTGACGTCAAACTTTTGCCGCCACTCTACACCCAAAAATGATGGGGCAAAAGAGTTTTTGATAGCTTGATAGCGGTCTGACAAATTGATATTTGCCAACTTGATATCCACTAACCCTATAATTTTATCGTGGATATACCTTGGAAAGCCCTCCCCTAACCATACCACCTGGCAAGTAAATTAGCTCAAGGTAGTCGGTTAGGTCTTGATCAATAAAATTCTCAGAGGCTCCTGTATCCACCAAAATAGTAGTGCTGGTTTTTCCTAGAGGGTATGAAAGGGTATCAGTCGACAAAAAATATCCCGAATGCTCTTTATTCTTAGCAGACAACGCCAACACTTCACCCTGAAATATTTCTTCAGGCATAAGCGTGCCTCCAGGCAACGTTTTGGCATCAAAAAATGGAGAGGGATAGTTGGCCTCTTCTACTAATGAGGTTACATATCCTTCCATATCTACAGAAGTTGCATAAACATCTTATATTGTAAAAATAACTCCTTCTCTACCTCCTGAGTTTCGCGGATCATGGTGGTGGTCAAGCGCATGTTCTCTGGGGTTACTGTGTTACTGAAATGGGTTCCATATCAGAGCCATAAGAGAAGATATTTGGCTTTTTTTTATAGAAACAATTAGCGTTATGGAACGCGTTATGATCTGAAAACAACACCATACTCATTTTGATGACGGAATGTGCACCATTATCCAAGGACATCCACCAGGCTCTTTGTCAATAATCACATCTAAACTGTCTAAACGTGGTGTCAAGGAAATTTATTTTTGTCTTGTTATTGTTAATTTTGGTGGAAAGTTGGGGAATCACAACTCTCATATTGCAAAGCATCTGTATCTACCAGGTACAAGCAAGAAGGGTGGGTACTTTCCACTCAGAGGTAGCAAGAATAACGCCAAGATGCTCTAAAAATTAGAAAAATGAGAAAATGGAAGTGAGTTCTACCGCGGTCATGACCAGCAGATGGTGCACCCAATTCCCACTTTGCAAAAGTCCTACATGGATAATGAATGTGCATGTAAAATAAAGGGGTCAGTCAGCTAATGTAAGAAGAGTGTCTATAACTCTCCAGTTCCCAGCGCGGTGGTGCACAATGCACAGCCCAACGCCAGGGAACTAGTCTTAATTAATATAGTGAGAACATCCTGAAGAATTTGTGGAGCTAATTTAACATAAGGTGAAGGTGTTCAGCGCTGTATAGATTAATAGGGATCAAACAAACTACAAGACTTATGTGGACCCCAAGGTGGAGTCCATAACCAAGCGGTGATCTGGGCTGGAATGCAAAGGTGCCTCGGTCTAAGAGACAAGGGAGGCACAGCAGTGCACCAGATGTGATAGTTACATTTGTGCAAATAAAATGACTAACTTTGTGAGAGACCTCCTTGAAGAGGTCCACACACATATTCGCTCAAGTTAACATAAAAGAAATGTAACTAAAGAGGGTTTTATTAATGAGGAAGTTGACCAACAAGAAAGATTGGTCTTGAGGAAACATATTTAAGCAATTTTAGTGGAACATCAATCAGTGGAAGTGGTGCTAAGCCCAGGTCCACCAATAGGTGAACACTTCCATTGGGAAGGGTACTATAGCTTGTAATTGACCAAACTCAGGTTTTTGATTGAAGGTAAGGACGACCTGAGCTGAAAAATATCAAAAATTGAACAGATTTTAAAACCACATTTGCCAACCAATCAAATTGAACTGTCATAATTTAGAATGTAGCATGTGCATTTTAACGCCCAGGTTGTAATGCCTGGATGTGCCTCACGATCATTACCAGGACTAGCCTGAGCATATTTTGCCAGTACCCAGCTTTGGTCCAGGGTATGCTTAAGGTCACGGAGGTCTGCAAACTTCAAAGTTTTGGCCTCTTGACGTGTAGCTTTGTCTTTGCTTTTGGTTCCCATAATTATGTCATCCTCAAGCTGTAACATAAGAGAAGGTAACCCATGAGGGTAACAAATTGTAACAAGGGATAAGTAAAATATCTGAAATCAGTTTTTATTATAAATGGAAGAGATAACCAACAAAGAAATCTGGTCTCATAACTTTGATTTAAGCAATTGGAGAGGGTTCTCTTCCATCAGATGATGCACAGAACTTATTTCAACCAATAAACGCAACTTTCCATCGCTAGTCAAAGTATAGCTTGAGTAGGTTTGCACTTAGGTGATTGATTGAAGTTGTATTTTACCTAATTTAGCAATACTATAGACTGCACGGGACTTAACACCCCATTCTCTGACTAACTGTAATGACCTATCATTATTTGCAATATAACTTCTGCAATTTAACTTTGTAGGTGTAACACACATATGCCCATCATGTGCACCCCCAAAACTAACTTGGGCGTATTTTTCCCTTACCCAGCATTAATTTAAGGTGTGCTTCAGGTCAATCAGGTTCATTAACTTATTCTCCTTGGCCTCTTAACGCCCTACTTTATCTTTGCAATCTGTACCTACTATCATGTCATTTAACCATGACATTGCCCCCAATTCTGTTGGGGCTCCACCCCTCCAGGGGCTTCGGCCAGGGAGAGTTCTTGTGGGCAGGGGCTAGCTCCATGGAGGCGACATTTGGTTTGGGTTTGTAGCCTTCAGCATTGGTGAAACGAACATGAAAGGCATCAATAAGGTCCTGGCATGAACACAGTCACATGCTGGTGCCCAACTGTTTTCCGCTGCATCAAATCCTTACAGGATACCAGGTACTCAAGCCTTCTTTTTACTTAGAGGGAGGCTACTATCTCCTCCACTTCCCACTCCTGGGTCCCTTCCATAAGGTATACTTCTGGAGACTCAAGTGGAGGACCCTCAAACAAGGTCAACTTGATCTCATTGAACATTGCAAAGATCTGAAATGATAAATGGAGTTCCAACTGGTATGAGGCTTGACCCACCTTTCTGAAAATGTGGTAAGGTCCTATCCTCTTAGGGCACAGTTTTCTGCATGGCTGCTTGATTGGTATATCTTTAGCATCCAGCAACATGAAATCTCCTTCCTTGTAGGCTTGTCTCACTCACCTCTTCCCATCCGCATTCTCCTTTATACCTTCCTGGCTGCCTCCAAATTGATGTTGACCCCTTGATGTACTTTCTTAATAGACTTGGAAAAGTCACTACAGCTTTTACCTTGGCCCACCGCTGGGCTCCATATTGAATAAAGGGTTAAACCCATAAATGGCAAAGAAGAGAGCACCTAATGGAAGCATACTGGGATTTATAAGTAAACTGAGACAGAGGAAGATAGAGAGCTAATCTGAGTGGTCAGCTGCAATGTAACACCATAAGTATTGATCAAGGCACTGAGTCACTCGCTCTGTCTGCCCACCTGACTGGGGGTGGTAGACAGTAGAGAGACATGGATAAATTTAGAATTTTGCAAAACACTTCCCAAAACAAAGATGTTAACCGGGGTCTGAAGTTACTAATAATCTCCTGGAGAACCCCATGGATGAAAAACGCTTGAGAAAATATAGCTTAGCCATCTCCGCCGCTGAAACTGTGGTGTTACAAGGAATGAAATGTGTGAACTTTGTAAACCAGTCCACCACTACCATGAAAGCATCATAGCCTTCAGATGCAGGTAACTCTACAATAAAATAAACTAGTATGGAAGTCCGGGGCCCCTCTGCCTTTTTACAGGTACTAACAACCCCACAAGAGGCTGGCAATTTGGCTTCATCCTGTTGCAGACCAAGAAATCCTGATAATAATTGGCAACCTATGTGGCCATTCCTTTCAAATTATATGTGCGGCGAATCAGTTCAAAGGTCATCGCCTTCCTGAGGTTCCCAACAGTGATCCCATCATGGTGCTCCTTAATTATTCCCATGTGTATTGGTCCAGCAGGAACCCATAAGCATCCCTGAAACCACACCATCTCTGTCATGGAAACGGCTGATAAGAATTAGACTGGGCTTCCAGTCAGGTGTGTGAGCACCCAGAGGAGAGCCCAGAATGCCAAGGGTACAGCGGTCCATGTGACTAGAAGAAGGGGGGATCTAGTGAGGACATGAGGAAAGCAAATGTTTATAAACGTACCAAAGGCCCTTAAGGCAAACCAGATGGTTGTAATGGGGGCAACCGTGAGTCTTGTGGGGGCAACCCCCAAGGGTGGGAGAGGTGGGGAAGATGATGACTCCTCCAGGGTGCACAGTTGCTGGCCTTCGGTTATGGGTAGGTGGATCTGTGCACCAGAGAGGGGCGGCACAGGACCCACCATGTGGACAGGGGTGCTGTCAGAGGGGAAAACGTACCCGCAACAAGCGTTAGGGCTGAGACCTCCTTGGTCAGGGTACTCTGGGCCCCTTAGGTGGGTGGGATCAATGATGGATGAGCTAAGTGTGGGTGCCGAGCTTGCAGGCATCGGGGCAGGGGTGTCCTGGGGCTGCTCCAATAGGGGAGCGCTCTCAGGAAACCCAACAGCAAAGCAAATAAACAGGTTCATGTTTAATGGATATGCAAAGTTGGGTGGAGAGTCAACTCCATCATTGAGAGCAAGGCAGTTTACCGCGGATATGATCCACTACTGTGTGGCAGGGTCAAGCAACTGGATGACCCATTTGGCAATCATTGTGATGACAATTTGGATGGCAGCGCGCTTTGACGGATTGATTGGTGGAATTTTGAACAAAAAAAACAAACAGGTGGAGTCTGTGATAAGGCGTTCAGGGTATTCAGCTTTATTTTGGCGCAAAGCATGAGGAGAATAGAGAATGAACCAACAACTGCCCATTGGCAGGGCAGTTGCCTTAAGTATTGGGCAAATTGCATAGTGGGGATACTAGGGTATTGGGTGGTTGGGGATTGGGGATGGGGTTTGGTTGGCTGGTAGGTGGGGGAGTGGATGGATGCCCAAAATCTTGGCAAAAATCAAAAAACTTTTGATGATTTTCCCAAATTTTTGGGGCCAGACCAGGTCAATGGTACTGATCTGGGCCTTGACTTTTGAATCAGGCTGCTCACGCAGTTCAGATTTCCCGGATTCATCCTGGGGGCTGTGGCCTTGGTGCTTGGTTGTCCACAACCTGGTCTGGACTCTTAATTTGATTGTCTATGCGATCCAAACTTCTCAGATCCATTCTAGGGGGTAGGGGCAACTGGTCTGAGTCACTGGTGGCTTGGTTCAAAACCTGAATTGAGTTCTGATCTGACTCTCAGACCTGACCAGTACGGACTGGCTCTGTTAGCCCATATTTGCAGACCGGGATCTGATACCTGCATTGGCTGGTTCTTCAAAATTTTGGTAAGTTTCTCCTGGTGAGTGAGGGGTCCCAGGGACCCGCCCATGGCCCCTGGCCTGCACGATCTCCTGGAAGGTCCCCTCTTTTAATCTTACCAGGGTTGGGGAGAGGGAGGGGAGAGATCTGAATATCTCTAGGCGGAAGGGCAGTCACCCAGAGTTCATCACCTACGTGCGCCAGGTCGCTCAGCTGTGACAGGGGGTCCACTTGGGCCTTTGGCCCCCTTTTGGTCCGAAAGGGATGCTGCTCCCTATCCAGTTGTAGGGGCTGGACCCCAAGACTTAAAATCTCAGTCTTTACATAGTAACCCCTAGTAATATCTTTCTGATTCAACTTGCTTTTGTTGAGAACCATAATATACTCTACTGTCAAAGGATGAGAAAGGACAACCTTTCTGAACATATCATATTACTCAAAGCTTTCCAGAGGAGCATGAGATGACAATACCATGAAGGACGGCTGCTGGGATACAATATCACCTGGTGGAATCACCAAGCAAGTAATGTGTACCTCCACCTCCTTAAAATCTGGAGCTAAAACAGGGTTCTGAGTCAGAGCATCAGCCAAATCATTCTTCTTACCCTTTTTAGATTCATAAGAGAACACAAATTGGATAAGGCTATCATGCCACCAGGTTTTCTTTGGGGTCAGAACATGAGGAATACGATAGTATAATTGGGCACAGTAATCTGTACAAATGTAAAATGATTGAGAGGAGCCATGTAAATGATGACGCCAATATGTCAGCGCCTCCACAACTTCCAATAACTTTTATCATAAAATGGCGTAGTTTAACTCATTCAGGGACATTTAAAAAAATATCCCACATGATGCTCCACTCCTTTTTTGCTCACTTGCAACAAATCACATGCTATCACAAAGTTAAAAAGTATCAGTAGATACTATAAACTCCCTTTCAGGGTCTACATGGTGAAGAACTGACGTGGACAGCAGGGTGCACTTCATTGATTGGAAGGCATCTCCAGGGCAGACGACCACTGGAGAACTTTGGCCCCACTTGCCATATACAAAGGGGCCATTATTTCAGAAAGACTTGGTGTGAACTTTTTAAGAAATGTGCACATCCCCAAAAATTTTCTCAATTCCTTAAATGAAGTTGGGATGGGACACTCACAAATTTACTCCTCCTTGTTTGGAGTAATCATGTGACCTTTGTCAAATATGAAGTTGCTTAAGAAAGTGGCCTGGGACTTAAAGAACTCACACTTAATGATTTCCATCGTTAGGTTGTCTGCCCTCAAATTCTACCACTTGCCACAGGTGAGTTGCATGGGATGCTTGATCAGGGGAAACACCAAAATGTCATACATTTAGCTTACAGCGCATACACCCAGCAGGTCCCCTCAAAGCTGCATCTATATGACATTTAAAAAAACGGGCGCGTTTTTAAGCCCAAAAGGCATGACCCAAAACTGGAAGATACCCTTTCTAGTACAGAACGCGGTGGTCCATTACTGCATCTTTTTGATATAGATCTTGGAAAAGTGCGTTCAAGAAATTCAATTTGGAGAAAACTCTATCCTTCTCCACATATTGAGCAATTTTGAATCCAACAGGCTGGAATGCAAATATGAAACTTTGACGTTGTTCAGGTTTCCATAGTCCACGCATGGGTGTAAAGTGCCATCCGCTTTTTCCACAAAGAGAAGTGAGAACATACCAGAGATGTACACTAAAATTTGGCTCTCTTTGCTAACTACACTTTAAACCAAACATTCAAGGCTGCCTTCTCCCTCAAAATTAAAGGTTAGATGGGACAGGAGATTCGCACCAGGTCAACTGTGATCTTAAAATAACAATTAAATTATGAATGATCAGGTAAGGTATTTGATGAAGCTGCATCAATTTAAGACTCCAATCCCTCCAAACAGGGTGGTAGGGGTGCTTTTTAGAGTGGGCTTCATCAGAGGCGCAAGGATAAGATCATGAACATTGGGCCACTGTGACAAGTTTCTTGGGGTGTTACCATCAGACAGGGAAATTATTGATACATGACTACTCCCCAAAAACAATGTTAAGGTATTAACCTTAAAATTAATTATTTTGATATCAAGCCTTCACCACCGACCTACTTACAAGATAATTGAGTAAAGCAAGTTTTTGATCACCAAGAAGTGGTCAGCCAATTGGAACATACCAACTTGATATTCAACTAGACCCTGAACCTTCAATGAGGGAATACCCTGGGAGGCCCCTGCCCTGATAATGCAACCAGGTAGGTAACTTAAACCAAGGTATTAGTTAGATACAAATTAATAAAATTCTCTGAACGCGCCAAAATCCACTAAAATAGTTGTTTTTAACTTCCCTGAAGGGTAAGAAGCAGCAGCAGGGAGCATAAAATAACCAAAATAATCTTTATCCATAACTAATAGGATGGACAGTTTATCAGTAAGGTGTTTATCTGGAATAATCATACCACCAGGATGGAGTTTCCATTAAAGAACTGCGATGGGTGCTTTGCCACCCTCACCACTGAAGGTATATATCTCACAGTACCATCTTCAGCAGCATAATGACCAGATACTAAAGAGTTAACTCTTCTTCAAACTCCTGAGTTTGGCAAATCATGGGCAGCTGAGGGTTCTCAGGTGTGATGTTATAAACAGAATTTGTTTATGCAGGTAGACCACCAAGGACTTCCAAAAGGCTCATTTGCATATATTCAGTTTTTCACTAAAATGGCATTTTTAGAATGCCCCAGCATCAAATCTTATTTTACAGCCAATTGTAGATATTTATCTATTAATAAGATAACTAGACCTTCTCCCAATAGTGATTCCGCCAATCTGTGTAATGGAGGTATCAATGGGAATTATAACCAATAAATATCTAAGTAAAACCTTTTGGGGATAGACCCTTGCCAACCCTCAAGTAGTACTGAAAGTGAAGGCGTGACATCAGGAGATGCCGCCATTTTAAAAAACTCAGGCCTTATGAGGGCTTTATTTGTATGAGCAGTTGAGGGTGAAACACTCCCAACAAAGTCTTCTGAAACATATATGTAATTTAAAGGAGTTAAACACCTGACAAACCCCAATTTGGCCTAAACTTACTGACCAAACCAAGAAACTCAAAAAGATCTTATAAGAGAATAGGTGTTTTCCAGGGTGGTATTTATAGGGGTTGCCTCTGGTAAAACCTTTGTGGTAAAATTTCTGAAACAACTAATAGATAACTCAGGCATAAAACTCCACTAACTCTCCGGTGCTCCCAAAAAGGAAGGAATGGAAGCAACAGAAGCCTCCATTTGCAAAGGGGGTAATCATGTTCCTAAGGCTGGTATTTATAGGGGCTCCTGCCAGTGAAACATCTGTGGCTAAATTAAAAGAAACCCTTCTTTAATTAGGCGAAGTCTTTACAAAGAAGGGAACCAATCATAGGATTGGAGAAGGCAAGTGGAGCCCGCCATACCCAAGTGTCCACAGACTGGCTCATTATGCTTCTTTTGGAAAATGACGTTCTGATGACATCAAGACCAAATAAAGTCTGGACCTGACAACAATTTCATATAAATACACCCCAAAAGCGTCCAAACTGACTGGGTGCAAAGAACCCATAAAAGTTTTGGAAGAAAGTAAAGTTGGTCCACACCCAGAAGGAGTTCCAAACCTTCAATTGCCTTGACAAAAGCATTGAGGGGAACCCCAAAGCAACTATTCCATGACCCTAGAGGCCAAATGATGGTGAAATTACTAAATATAATATAAGCTTTCAAAAAAACCAAAGCCTGGGTAACGGGACCTTGAATGGCTACAACCACAATTACTTGCAGGGAGGGTAGAAACTTTTCTATGGGCAGCAAAAATGAAAAGCTGATGTGAGCTATTGCTAAAACAAATTATACTGCCATGATTAGAAGACTAGTGACCATGGCAACCAGCCAACTCACTAGATCACCGCGCTGAAGAAATCCAACACAAAAAAACCCCACAAGTGGCAGCCAAGGGTTGGTCATCTAATGTCAGGAGAGTTTCCCTAATTCTCCAAGAGCAGGCTATTGATAACCCCAACCTAACCCTATCTAGGATGGTGGCAATACCCTCATAGTAAATGAATAAAACCCAAGAAACCACTAAGAGAAGGTAATTTGCAAGGGAAAAAATTATAACATGGGATAAGTAAAAGATTTAAGATCAGGTTTTTATTATAAACTGATAAGACAACCAACAAAGAAGGTTAAAGTCATACTTTTTTATAAAAATAATTCTGGGAAGGAATAATTTTCCATCAGGTGATGTACTGCGCCCATTCTAACCAATGAACATAACTTTCCATCACTATTTATACTATAGTTTGAATAGGTTTTCACTTGGGTGATTAACTGAAGTTGTTTTTTACCTAATCTAGTAATATTATAGACCAAATGGTACTCAAATCCCCATTTTTAATTAACTGCATTGACCCATCATAATTTTCAATAGAACAGGTGAATATTAACGCTATGAGTCTAATGCTCATTTGCCTATCAAATGAACCCCCAGAAACAACTTGGACATATTTTGTCCTTACCCAGAATTGGTCCAGGGTGTGCTTCAGGTTGGGAAGGTTCATTAACTTGTTCTTCTTGGCCTCTTCACACCCTGCTTTAGCTTTGCAATCTGTACCTACTATCATGTAATTTATCCATGACAATAAGCTTCAATTTGAAAATTTTAGAATCAAGGAACTTTTTAGTTCAATTATACCTACTAAGAAACGATTTTAGAATTATTTACTTTTCATATAACACCGGATTTTAGTAAGTAATAATTTCCATCATAACAATTTTATTTTGTAAGCCATATCAAAAGTAATATTTCTCCCAAACTAAAAAACATACTACGCAAAATATGGTGTGTATATGCCTCTTGAGTGTTAAGTTATCAAGTAGGATTGGAGTTATGAAATTTTTTTAACCATGTATATATAAACCTCTATTTTATTATCAAAGCCAATATTTTCAACTTTTAAATCAAATAAGTTGGGGTTTAAGATCCAATATTTCAGCTATCAGTTTATAGACACCTATTGTAACCGTATATTAAGCTAGATGAAGTATCAACTCAATACCAGGTGGTGAGCATATTTATTGATAATGTTTCAACTAGCAGTTTTTTTTGTAATTTATTTGATAGGCTTACTAGGGTTGCTATGCAAGATATATTAACTTAACAGGGTATATCATGCTACCAATCAGCTGCAGGCTTGGTTCATAACAGGCTAAAACTTATAATGGCTAAGACTACTTATTTTCTCCCTTCACCTCTTATTATTTTATATCCAAACTGAATAAAAATGGGGGATAAAATATAGATGCAAATAGGGTTTTGCTTAGCAGGATTAAACCTATAAATACTCTGGTGTAGGTTTGGTTGTAAAAGGTTTGAAACTTATAGTATCTAGTATTAAATATTGTTTCCTCCTATCCCCTCTTAATTTTATTTTATCTATAAAGAATGAAATAAGATATGGTATTAAAGTAAAAGAAAATAAGGTGGTTGCCTATTAGAGTAGTTTCTGCTACCACTAAATATATACTTTAAAATAATTTTTCCAAGTGATTATAGTTATTTGGTTAGTTTTGTAGTTTCAATGGTTTTAGCTTAGTAGTTGATGATTATCTATAATATAAAATCTAAAACAATTTAATTTAGATTATCTGCTAAATCATAAACACTGTAGCAAAGCACAGGAATCTGGACATTAGTCATTGATATTATTGGGTAGAATGGGTATCAACTTAACTTTTAGGTGAAATCAGATTAAATCATTCATATTTTAAAACCAATTAACTTTATGATGAGGATCATCCTAATTACATTTCACCCTTTCCAAGCATCAAGCTACCAAAGGGTTAATAATGAGCTAAAAATTTAATCATAACCTCTTTTAGATTAAAGGTTGATTTTGTTTTGTTGAGATTAAACTTAACCCCCTGACTGATAAAGTGACTTTAAGATGACAATTTGAAACCCCCTTTGATAAACGTTGAGTTTGGTAGAATGACATCATAAAAACTCAAGTTCAGGTTTACTTACCAACCTGAGTCAACCCTATGAAATTCATCTCTGGAGGTTATTATGCGAGATGGCCCAATTCAAAATAACAGTCACCAAATAATTTACATGCCATGTCATATACCAAAATCCAACCTTATTGTACCTATTGTTGACCCAAGGCTTAGTTTATAGCAACCTCTCATATGAGGGTACAGTTGATTGATTCAAGGTGAGGGGACCCTTCATGCCATACCAAGTTACAATTTTGGTTGAGGCTACTAACCTACCTCACATATGGCGAGAGCTAAAATATCATAGGAAAATCTATAGTATATAAAACACCATTAATCAAGGTTTCTCCTATACTACAAAAGCTAGAAATTTAAAATTTGGCATGGAGGTTCTATTCAAAATTTTGTAGTTTCACTAAGAACCCATTTATTTTTAGGATTTTTTAAGTATTTGATATATAGAAAGCGGTTTAAAGTTCACCTTAATAAAATAAGTATTATAAAATGATTCAAATTTGAGAAAGTTTTCAAAAAGATATTCTAAAAAACCAATAAATCCATATTTATGAATTTTATTTGTATTGACAGATTGGGTGTTGGAATATCAAGTATCTAGGAGATTTTTTTATAACTAATTAAAGCAACAAAAATTGCAAAAATATATCTATAATATATAATAAAAGACACTATTAATAAAAGTTCCTCTTAAACCAAAAAAGCTAGGAAAATTTTTTATTTGGATTTATGTTCTTCTCTCTAAATTTGTAGTTCATATAAAACAATTCATTTCTAGGCTTATGAATATGTGAAAAAGCAATTTAAACTTTATAAAAGATTAAATATTCTTATAAAACAATTTAAATTTAATAATGTTTATACAAGATTATTTTATATAACCAACAAACCTATGTCTATAAATTTGCTATTTCTATGCAGCTTGAGTTTAGGATAGGGGGTAGATAAGGGATTTTATACTCAATTTTTACCACAAAAAATCAAAATCTAATCCTTTATTTATATACCTAATTATCATCATGTATCTTAAACTACATAAGTGTCAGGAGAGTGTCTCTAACTCTCCCTGAGCAGGTATTAATAACCCAACCTTAATCCCACCTAGGATGGTGATAATACCCTCATAGTAAATGATTAAACCCCAGGAAACTACTAATAGAAGGAAACCCATGAGTGTAACAAATTGTAACATGAAATAAGTAAGTTATCTAAACACGTTTTTAATATAAACATATGCGATGAACAACAAAGAAAGTTGGTCTCACAACTTTACATTTAAACAATTATGGAGAAATCATTTTTCATTGGGTGATGCACTGTACCCATCCTAACCAATAAACGCAACTATCTATCACTAGTCATAATATAGCATGAGTAGGTTAGACTTGATTGATTGACTGAAATTATATTTTACTTGTTTTAGCAGTACTATAGACTGAATTGTACTTGATTTCCATTTATAATTAATTGAAATGATCCATCATAATTCTCAATATAATTAGTTTATCTTAACACTGTGGGTGTAACACTCATCTGCCCAACATGTGCACCCCCAAAACCAATTTGAGATTTATTTTTCCTTACCCAGTATAAATACAGTTGTGCTTCAGATCATTCAGGTTCATTAACTTGTTCTAGGCCTCCTAACGCCCTATTTTACATTGCAATCTGTACTTACTATTATGCCATTTAACTATGACAATACACTCTTGTTCTGTTAGAGATCCAACCCCCTCAGAGGCTTCATCCAGTAAGAGTTATTGTAAGCAGGTGTCACGGGCGGGAATCCCAGACCCCATCCATTTCATCCTGGAAATGCCCACGCGGCGGCATTCCAGGCGGGCAACCTAACCAAACAGACTTAGGCACAGGTGAGGCGAACCTTTTCTCATCAAATTTCGGAAATTCCCACATGGTGGCAAACGGAGTGATGAGGCCAGACTGTCACTAATATGAGGTCCCCTATCACAAACCCAAACCCAAACCCAAAAATATCAGGTAAGCAAGGCGCGACACCTTGAAAGAACTTTATTTTTATTTTAAAAATAATAAAAGACTGAACCGGGGGGACCAAGGCCAAGACTTAGAATTCCAACTTGGAATTCAAGAAGGTCAGGTTCAACTTTTATAAAGTTGCTTCTGAGGAGCCTCTCCGATTCATTCCTTAAGCCTGCTGAGCTTAAGGAATGGTCATAGTGGCTCAGCCCAGCCCTCTGAGTCTGTCCACCCACTCTACCATACCCAACAATTCCGATTGGTTCAGTTTGAATTAACCAAACAAACCAATCAGAATGTAACATTCGGAAATTCATCCTTTCAGATGATTTCCATTTATTACATCACCCCCACTAAAACGGCCCTCTGGGGGCAGAGAGCTGCCATTTTGGGAGGAAATCATCGGCAAGAGGTCTTCCCAGGGCGAGTCACCTTGAGCCCCAAGAAGAATCTTCTCGAGGGGAAATGGGGGGAATGGAAACCGGAAACTGGGCTGTTGGAGTAAGCCCCAACAGGTAAGGACATTTGTACCCAACATCTGGCCAAATCACCACCTCCCGGAGGCTACCACTAGGAATGGCCTTCCCATCCTGACTGGAAAGGCGCTTTCCCCAATGATAGCCCCAGAAGGCGCGAAACAGCGCTGGCCATGGGCCATCCCCTTTGCGCTGTCAGGCCTGAGAATGGCCTTCCCATCCCAACTGGGAAGGCGCTTTCCTCAGTCCTGCTGGCAGTGGGGTTGACCCCATGGCGCTGGTGTCAGGGCGAATATCCTCCCATTTTGGGACTTTCCAGGGTTGAGGGAACCTGCTGGGAACAGGCGCCCTCAGACACGGCTGCTGGAATCAGTGGGAACCTGAAATTTGGCAGACCCTCAAATTTCACTAATGTCACAGGGCTGGCCATCGGTCGCTGAGTTGGCCCAGCGCCAGTTTCCACAACAGCCAGGACAAAACGGAAATCCTCTGAGGGACAGGACCACCTCCAACCAGAAGCAAAATGAAGTTGGAATAATGTCATGGGCGGGAATCCCAGACCCCATCCATTTCATCCTGGAAATGCCCACGCGGCAGCATTCCAGGCGGGCAACCTAACCAAACAGACTTAGGCACAGGTGAGGCGAACCTTTTCTCATCAAATCTCAGAAATGCCCACACGGCGGCAAACAGAGTGATGAGGCCGGACTGTCACTAATATGAGGTCCCCTATCACAAACCCAAACCTGATGATATCAGGTAAGCAAGGCTCAACACCTTGAAAGAACTTTATTTTTATTTTAAAAATAATAAAAGACTGAACCGAGGGGACCAAGGCCAAGACTTAGAATTCCAACTTGGAATTCAAGAAGGTTGGGTTTGACTTTTATAAAGTTGCTTCCGAGGAGCCTCTCCAATTCATTCCTTAAGCCTGCTGAGCTTAAGGAATGGTCGGAGTGGCTCAGCCCAGCCCTCTGAGTCTGTCCACCCACTCTACCATACCCAACAATTCCGATTGGTTTGGTTTGAATTAACTGAACAAACCAATCGGAATGTAACGTTCAGAAATTCATCCTTTCAGATGATTTCCGTTCATTACAGCAGGGGCCAGCTTCATGGTGGAGACAATTGGTTTAGGTTTAAGCCTTCTGCATCGATAAAACACTCATGAAAGGCATCAATGAGGTCCTGGGCATAACACAGTTACAGCTGGGACCAAGCTGTTCTCCGCTGCATAAAACCCTTTCCAAAATACTAGGTACTCCAGTCTCCTTTTCACATAGCAGGAGGCTACTACATCCTCTACTTTCTGCTCTATGGTCCCATCCACAAGGTATGCATCTAGAGTCTCAGGTGGGGGATCCTCAAACAATGATAACTTTCTCTCTTGGAACGCTGCAAAGATCCAAAATGATTCAGGTTTTTCTAACTTGAATGAGACGTGACCCACCTTTATGAAAATGCAGTAAGGTCCTATCCTCTTGAGGACTAACTTTCTGCAAATTTCTTGAATGGGATAGTTTTAGCATCCAGCATCATGAGATCTGCTTCCTTATAGGCTGGTCTCACTCACCTCTTCCCAATCGCATTCTGGTTATATACCTTCCTGGATGCCTCAAAATTGATATTGACCCCCTGGTGTACTTTCTTGATAGACTTGGTAAAGTTCACCACAGCTTATTCCTTGGACCCACCTCTGGGCTCCAGATTGAACGAAGGATTGAAACTATAGTTGGAAAAGAAGGAGAGCACCTAATGGAAGCATGCTGGGCTTTATAACCAAATTGAGCCAGAGAAAGATGGGAAGCCCAATCTGAGTGGTCAGCTGCAGTGTAAGACCGCAAGTATTGCTCCAGGCACTGAATCACTCGCTCTGTATGTCCATCTGACTGGGCAGGTAGGCAATATAGTGGCACGGTTGATTCTGGAGCATTTTGCACAACCTCTCCTAAAACATGGATAAAACTGGGGTTTACGATCACAAATAATCTCCTGGGCACCCCATAGAGGGAAAACACATGAAAAATAAAGAACCTAGCCATCTGCGCCTGTTACTATGATGTTACAATGAATGAAATGTACAAACTTTTTAACCGGTGCACCACTACCATAATAGCATCATAGCCCTCAGAATCAGGTAGCTCCACAATAAAATCAACTGGTAGGGAAGTCCAGGGCTCCTTTGACTTTTTACAGGTACCAACAACCCCACAAAAGGCTGGCAATCTGGCTTCATCCTGTTGCAACCAGACAAACCTTACAATACTTGGCAACCTGTGCGGCAAATCCTTTCCAATTATATGTGTGGTGAATCAGTTCCAAGGTCATCACCTTCCTGAAGTTCCCATAGTAATTCCATCATAATGGTTTTTATTTGTTCTCAGGCGGAGGGGTCCGGCAGGAGCCCATAAACATCCTTAAAACCACACCATCTCATTATTTACATAGTAATTCCTTGTAATATTCCTGATTCAACTTATTCTTGGTGTAAACATAGTATACTCTGCTGATATATGCTGAGAAGGGACAACCTTTCTGAAAATACCATATATATTTCTGAGTTTTCCAGAGGAGCAAGATCTGACATGCATACCATGGAGGAAGGCTGATAGGATATAATCTTACCCAGCGGAATCACTAAGTAAGTATTGTGCATCTTCACCTCCCTAGGATCTGGAGCTAAATCAGGGGTATGACTCAGAGCATCATCCGAACCATTTTCCTTGCCCTTCTAAACTCATAAGAGAACACAAATTAGGTAAGGCTCTCATGCCACTGTCATGGCTCCATTACATAATTTGAGGGCATAAATTACAAGGAGAAAGCTGTATACTGAGGCTAAAAAGGTTAAGTTGGCAGGACTCCTTGACCTTAACCATACCCTGGACCAATGCTAGCACAGGAGAACTATGCCCAAGTTGGTCCTTGGAATGTGCGTGATGCTCAGCCTGGCATTATAGCCAGGGTTAAAAATGAACCAGCTATGTTCTCAATTCTGATGTTCAGTAAGTAGGCTCGAGGAACAGAATTTTTAAATTAGTTCCATTTTAATATTACCAAATTGGGATGAGTCCAACTACAATCTATAACTTGAGTTTGGTCAATTTCAAGTTACAGGACCCTGGCTGATGGTAGTATGCACCTATTAGTTCACTTAGTCTTAGCACCACTTCCGCTAATCAATGACTTGCCCCCCATTGTTTAAGTATGTTTCCATGAGACCAACTTTCCTCATTGGTCAACTTCCTAATAATAATTTACCTGTTAGTTTACATTTTTTTATATGATTCCTTGGGAAAACCTATGTGCGGACTTCCTTGAGGAGGTCCCTAACAATGTTGGTAATTTTATTCTGACAAAGATATCTACTATATCTGATGCACCACTGGCCGCCCTGATCCCCTCCAGATTGAGGCACTGTCAAAATCCGAGGATCGCTCACTTGGAAGTTATTATCCTGCACATCTATTTGGGCTGAAGTTCAATAGTTGATCCTCGATAGTGCCTGTAGTTTATGGGCTTCAAACCATCTATTAACTCACTAGGCCTATTAAATTTGCCTCGACTCTTCTGGCCAATTTTGGGCGTAATTTTTCCTTTGTAATCAGGAACTTCGTCCAAGGCAGGATATATACAAACTGGGGATTTGGTCCTTCCAGTTTTTGATACTTCTCCAAGGTTGGGATTTGGGATAAAAAACCAGGAAAAAGATATAATAAATATTACTTTTATTAGAAGCTATTTATTAGATATTGGTCATTAGGCCAGGCGCCAGTATTTATACCTCTAGGGCATCTCCTAGCCACATCCAGTAAAAAAATTTCAACAGCTATTTTGCCACTCAGCTCGTTCTTTGACTGAAACCTTTTCTTAGGTTCATTGGTGGCAAAATACTCTTGAAATTGGGAGGATTTCAGGTACAAAAATTGTGATAAAAGCATGCAAAGTTGTCCTAAGATCTTCAAGATTTTAGTTTCGTCATACTGCTGATGAAACACGCCTTCTGTGAAATTTTGGCCTCAATTAAAGAAAACAACTCACCCCTAATTGGGACGTCAGCAGGCCTCTTCCTTGATAGCACTAAGACTCCTTTCAGCTGGTCCATGTAAGTGCTATTGTGCTGATTACATGTATTGATATATGAATTTTCGCCCTCAGGCAGAAAGTTGATAATGTTGTTCATTTGTTTAATTGTCCATGAGTTTTTTTAATGTAAATTCAGGTCATCCCTGAGTTATTTTGTATACAAATGAATAGTTTGTGTTTTGATAATCAGGACCAATTGCTAAGATTTGATGCATTGGAATTGGCCATAATATGTGAGTGTATTTGGGCTAAGCGCCTGATAAATTACTCAATCAAATTGTTGTTGAGATAATTGGCCTGAGTTGTATTATTTCAATAGGCATTAGCTCAAGAATTGAAAGGATAATCAGCCCAATCTGATGGTTGATAAAGGTTTATTTTTGAGTCAACCACTAGAATCTGACATTTCCCCCCTCTTGACTCAAACATAAGCCCTAAGATTACCAATTAGCCTATGTTGGTCTTTTCTTATTGGTCCAAACGCCTGATGAGAATAGAGTTGGTTTTTCTATTTGGTAACTTCAGCTGGACCAGCCGATGGGTCTGAAGAATGATGGGCTGAATGCCCATCAAGTCTGATTTTGGATCCCCTCCCCAACCTCAAGTGCGAACTAAAAACTAATTAGTATAGAACTATAGTATTTTTTTGTTTTTTTTGAGGTTTGGTTTTGTATTTTTATGTTTTTATTTTTTTCAACTTTTTCTTTTCTTAATTGGTCCACTTATTAAACCTTCTTAGGAATTTTGCATGGAAATGGTTAATATATGACTAGTCCTAATATCCTTGATGATGTATATGAACAAAGACGTTTTCTCAATTGCTTTGTTTGGCCCAACCCAGATGCAATCTAACTTTTGCATTCAGGCTGATCCATGGGTATTGCAAAATAAAACTTCATTCTTAACTTCAAATTTAGCCAGAGGGTAGCGATTCTCTAAGTATTTTTGATGTCAGGCCTTTTTCTCAGCGAAAATGTTGTCAAAGGCTTGTGCTTGTAGTTTGATTAAGGCATCTGCAAGCTTCTCAACATACTGAGGGTAAGTGTTTTCACCGGGATCCTTTAGGGCCAAATATAGCAGCGTTGGTAGGGCCAGGTGTCTACCGTATAATACTTGAAACAGGGACATCCTGGTTGATGAATGGTAGGATATATTGTAGGCAAAGACTGCTGAACTTAGATATGTACTCCATTTGGATGATAGACCGATGTTAATTTCTGGATAATGTTCACCAACATCCCGTTTGCATGCTCAACAGTCCCATTAGTTTTAGGGTGACAGGGAGCAGAAAGCACACCACGTAATCCTATTAGTTGATTAAGCTTGGCAAGGACATTGGCAGTAAATTTGGTGCCATTATATGTCAGAATAACCTGAGGGCATCCATGTTTGTGGATGATGTTTAAAAGTACGAACTTGGTGGTAGTTGCTGCTCCAGCTTCCCAAATGGCCTTGGCCTCGACCCATTTGGTCAAGTGGTTGATGGCTACAATGATGTACTTGGCCTTCATATTGCTTGTTGGAAGCGGGCTAACAACATCAATAGATACTTTGTGCCAGTCAAAGTTGGGCTGAACAAGCTGGTAAGATGTGCTTTTTCGGAATGGTTTTTTGCCTTGGAACTCTGCACAGCATTCTAGCATTTCTTGGATGTCAAAATGCATTGGCTCCCAGTAGTAGAATTGCTTCAGATGCTCTTTCATCTTCTTGAATCCGCCATGCCCTATCGCCTTATGCGCTGCCATTAATAGGTCTGTTTGGGCTGATGGTCTTGGAAAAATAAACTTTTTGTCCTTGACAATCTTGTAAAGCATCACATTTTTGACGGTTGTATTTTTTCATAAATCTGATAGTATTTTTTAGACAGATTTGGGCTCATCCTGGTACTCTCCAGTGATCATTTTCATGAACAACTCATTGGCAGCCTGACTATGTGTTGCGATGGAGGGTAGTTGGGATAGACAGTTGGCGTTTTGGTGTTTTGCACCCGCTCAATGCTCAATGGTGTAGTTATAGGCTTGCAGCTTTAATGCCCAGCAGGCTAATCGGCCCTCAGGTTCTCTTAAGTTATTCAATCATCTTAGGGAAGCATGATTAATAACAACTTTGAAATGAGTACCGTGAAGGTAGACCAGGAATTGCTTGCAAGCATATATGACAGCTAAGCATTCTTGTTATGTCACTGCGTAGTTCCTTTTGTTAACATTTAAGGTCTGACTAGCAAATGCAACTGGATGTTTTCACCGTCTTCTACAACTTGGGATAGCATGGCACCCACTGCTGTTCAGGATGCATCAGTTTGGACAATAAATTCGCGATCAAAGTCCGGTTATCAAAGGACAGGTGTGCTTAATAGGGCCAATCAGAGTTGGTCAAACACATCATGGCAAGCTGGAGTCCAGTTGAATGTGACCTTACCTTTAAGCAAATAGAAGAGCGGCTCTCCAAGTTGTGCAAAGTCAGCGATAAATTGGCAATGGTACCTGATCATGCCTAGGAATACTTGAATATCATGCTTGGATTTAAGCCATTTCATTTTGGAAATGGCATCCAGCTTAGAGGGTTGGGGCCGAAGACCCACTTTATCTATCACAAATCTGAGTTATTCCAGTTAGTCTTTAAAAAAGTGACATTTTTTGGGCTTGATTTTCAAGTTTGCAGCAGCTAGCCTTTTGTAAACCTCCTCTAAGAGTTCTAAGTGGTCATCAAAAGTGCGGCTGAAGACTTTGATATCATCAAGGTATAATAGTACACTTGACAATTTTTAAATCTCCCAGGATTGTGTCCATTACCTGTTGGAATGTAGCTGGGGCATTGCAGAGCCCTTGAGTCATTCTCATCAGCTGGAATAGGCCCTTTTGGTTTATGATTGCATATTTCTCGCGCTCCTCTTCAGGAAGATCTATTTGCCAATATCCTCTGATAAGATCCATTGCCAAGAAGAACTTCACGCCCCCTAGCCTATTCAAGCGTCGTCAATTTGTGGCAGTGGGTATGAGTCCTTCTTTGTGATGTTGTTTAATTTCTGATAGTCGATGACTACTCAGCTGCTTCCATCCTTCTTCTTTACTATTAAAATTGGTGCGGCCCATGGACTTTTTGAAGGGACTAGTATGCCACAATCGAGGAGTTTCTTAAATTCCTTGGATACTGCCTCTTCTGATAATTTTGAGCATCTAATCAGGCATAATCAAATAGGTTTATGATCTTTACTATTGATTTTGTGGGTGACACCATTAGCACAACCCAAGTTGAAATCATCTTGTGCATATATTTCCCAATATTTAGAGAATAACTCCTGAGCTTGGCCTTTCTTGGAGTTGGTCAGCTTGCTTAAATCGGCCATAGGGACAACATTATTTATGCTGTGTTGGTCCTTATTGGGGAGCCCTAATTTGACAAAAGTTCTGAACTCATGGAATGAGTGAATTTCCGTGGTAGGGAACAGATGCAGAAAAGCGATTGTTTGATGTTGCCTAATGGAAATGGGCCAATTTTGCAGGTTTGCACATAATATATGTATCTCTTTGTGGCCTGGAATGATAATACCAGGGGCAATGTTTGGTTCAAATCAAGATTTAGACCATGGTTGATATATTTTACCATACGACCTCCAGGTTATTAATCATTAGTCCCGTTGGGATGATTACTTGTTCTCCAGATGGTATAGTGATGGTCTGATTTGAAAAAGTGGAATGCCCTTTGACTCATCAATCTGAGTAGGAAGTGGTTTTATCTTTGACTGAGCTTTGGAATACTCAATCGGGACAACTCCATCTTTGTAGGCAGATTTATGAATAGACTGTGTTTTTTTTCAACTGCCTTATCACGGTTGTAGTAAAGTGGAATAGCCTGGCCCAGAATGGCGAGAGTATCATCCTTATGATTGGTAACAACTCCATATCTTTTTAGAAAATCAGTCCCAATTAGGATATCATAGTTTTTGTTTGGCAACACTATGGCAGGTGCCATTACTACAATGGATCTGAATCTGAGTGATAGGGTACTGTAGGCGCCCAGCGATTTGGTGGTATGCGCTCCAGCGTTCCATATTCCTGGCAGTGGGCAACATGGGGCGCAATTTTCAGTTTTTTAACCAACTTTGTACTGAATATATTGATAGGAGCGCCACTATCAACAATGGCCCGAACTTGCACCTTGTTCACTGCTATGTCCACATAAGTACATTCAGAGTAGTTTTCAGAGGTATTTATTGTGTGAATGCTGTGGCTGTTGCCCAATTCCAGGTGTGCTTTCATACTTGACAGATATCTGGGAAGTTATCTGCTAAGGTCTTCATGGGAATAGCCACTTGAACGTTTTTAAGCTTAGATAGGTCAGTCAAACATATGGGTTGGAGGTCTTAACCCCTAGTTAATAATCTGCTTTGCGTAGGGTTTTGATACCTCTGCTCAGGCTTCTTTGGTTATTTTCAAAAGTTTAGTTGCTTTTGTGGTGGCCTGAGTAGTGACCATCATAACATTATTAGCCCTGATACAGTTGAGGTTATTTTCAGCAACATCTTCAGCCCTAAGGAGCTCGTCAGGGTCAAGTGGAATGGTTTGAAAATTGGTTTGGTTAGAGCATTCCACTCTACTCCACCTGCTCTTTTCCCGCCTCACTGTCACTGTTAGTTTTTAGAACAAAATTGACCCCATGATTTTTGTTGAACCATTTGTACCGTTGGTTACCAAAGTGCTCTATTTGACTACTTTTGTAGCATGTAATCAGCCCTATTTGCTGTTGATGCTCAAATTTTTGGTTCATGTTTTAGAAATTTTCCCCTTGTCAGACATCGTGTTGTTTTTTGGGCCTGAAAATTGAGATTTTTGCTGATCTTTGGCCCGATTAGGTGTGTTTAAATTACGGGAACAGCTTCTTAAGTAAGTGGTGAGCTCTTAGATTTCCAAGCTTCCATTGAATGCAGGCAACATGACATTGTGCCATTCACGGGAATGGCATAATCACGTGCTTCAATGCAATCTTAGCGTCAAACTTATCTATTGCATTGCACCCACGCAGAACTTGTGCCTCATGAAACAATCTATCCACAAAGTCCTTAATAGTCTCATTTTATTTTTTATTTAATATTAAGAAGCTTTTTTTTTCAGGTTTCTAGTTTATCAGGCCCTCCAAACTGTTTGGTTATTGCAATTTTGGCATCCATATAGGACCAATTGTCACGCAAATAGGGCATAACGAGGTCACAGCTATGGGCATAGAGTGAGTTAATCAGTGCCAATCCTTTAGCATGGCCTGAGGCTCCTCTCATTGCTTTTTCAAATAACTTGAGGAAAGAGTGAACGTTCCATCCTTATCAAACTTGGGTAGATTCAATGGTTTGAAGTCATCTCGCCCTGTTTTGGCCACAAGGGGTTGTACTTCTTCTTGAGCGTCTTGGTGTATCGTCACTCATAATTGGCCCTCTTTCCCGTTGGGATGTGTCTGGAGTCAGGATTGCAGCCAGTATTCTAGGCATAGAACAGATGTTCAAGATATCAGTTTCTGCATTGGTGTCAATTTCCAATGATTTAGTTTGATAATATTACTCTGAACTACTGCTTTCTGATGCCTGAGTTTGGCCCTTAGTTTTTCCAACCTGTTTTTTGGCCGAATAGACAGAGCTTTTTCCTACTTTTCTTTTGTCAAAACTGGGTGAGCATCGGCTGCTTTGTTTTTTGAAAATGCTAGGCTTTTCTTTGAATAAAGCTTGATTAGATGCCATGCTCTTAATGTCTTTGCCCATACTATCTATTCAGGAATTTGCAGTTATAAATTGCATTCTGAGTTCCCAGATTTCCAGAGTAATTTTGGTGTTTCTGGCCTGCAATCTCAACACAACCGTCCAAATTTTTGAAAATTCCTTGTTGTTCTAGGCATCATCCTCATCCTTATTTGGGATGACTGGTTTTGCTGTATGAGCTCCCCAACATTGACAAGATTACAGGTGTAGGAGGTACCAGTTGTGGAGCCTTATTGACTAGAAAATAATCTGAGATGGCCTTGACTTAGTTTCCATCTTGATTTTGCTGTTTCATCTGGTTAAATCTGCCAGAAATTGGTTACTAGAATCCATATCGGAGAGTGTCACCAGTTTTGAGTGAGCACCAGTTGTCAAAAACCTGAGGATCGCTCACTTGGAAGTTATTATCCTGCACATCTATCTGGGCTGAAGTTCAATAGTTGATCCTTGATAGTGCCTGTAGTTTACAGGATACAAACCGTCTATTAACTCACTAGGCCTATTAAATCTGCCTCAACTCTTCTGGCCGATTTCAGGAATAATTTTTCCTTTGTAATTGGGAACTTTGTCCAAGGCAGGATTATATACAATCTAGGGGATTTGGTCCTTCCAGTTTGTTGACACTTCTCCAAGGTTGGGATTCAAAATAAAAAATCAGGAAAAGGATAAAATAAATATTATTTTTATTAGAATCTATTTATTAGATATGGGTCATTAGGCCAGGCGCCAGTATTTATACCTCTAGGGCATCTCCTAGCCACATCCAGCAAAAATTTCAACAGCTATTTTGCCACTCAGCTCGGCCTATGACTGAAACCTTTTCTTAGGTTCATTGGTGGAAAAATACTCTTGAAATTGGGAGGATTTCAGGTACAAAAATTGTGATAAAAGCATGCAAAGTTGTCCTAAGATCTTCAAGATTTTAGTTTCGTCATACTGCTGATGAAACACGCCTTCTGTGAAATCTTGGCCTCAATTAAAGAAATAACTCACCCCTAATCGGGACGTCAGCAGGCCTCTTCCTTGATAGCACTAAGACTCCTTTCAGCTGGTCCATGTAAGTGCTATTGTGCTGATTACATGTATTGATATATGAATTTTCGCCCTCAGTCAGAAAGTTGATAATGTTGTTCATTTTGTTTAATTGTCCATGAGTTTTTTAAATGTAAATTCAGGTCATCCCTGAGTTATTTTGTATACAAATGAATAGTTTGTGTTTTGATAATCAGGACCAATTGCTAAGATTTGATGCATTGGAATTGGCCATAATATGTGAGTGTATTTGGGCTAAGCGCCTGATAAATTACTCAATCAAATTGTTGTTGAGATAATTGGCCTGAGTTGTATTATTTCAATAGGCATTAGCTCAAGAATTGAAAGGATAATCAGCCCAATCTGATGGTTGATAAAGGTTTATTTTTGGACCTCTTTAGTACTAAAAAAATAAGGTTTGTTTTTGAGTCAACCACTAGAATCTGACAGGCACCCAAGCACTCCAGCACAGATCTCTAATTGTTATGGACTCCCCTTTGGGGTTCAACCATGTTTTGTTGTTTATTTGCTATCTACTACTATATACCACGTTGTACACCCTTGACCTAGGCCCCTTTTACTCAGGCACCCTCTGCGGTGCTTTGTTTAAAAGCTTGCTAATGGATAGTTCCCTAGCGATGTGGCTGTGGATCCTGCACCATCTCTCTAGGAATAAGAGAGTTACAGAAAGTCTCATGACATTAGTTGACCAACCTCTTTATTTCATGTGTATTAGAAATATCTGTGTGGGGCTTTTTCTAAGTGTAATTTGGATGTTCAGCCGTTTTTCACAGCCTCTATGGGGCTCACCACCATTTTCTCATTTGGCTGATGGTTGGTGCGTCTCAGCGTTATTATTGCTACCTCCAACTAGAAATTCCCACCCTTCTTGCTTGTACCTGGTGGATTAGAACAAAGCAAAATATGGGTGTCATGATTCTCCAACTTTACCAAAAATTAACAAAAACAATTTATTTAAAATGATTTTTTCTTGGCACCATGTTCAGATGGTGCATATGGAATCATTGATGAAGGGCCTTTTAGTGAATCCCTTTGAGAGCAATGCACAACCTGCCACCAAATTGGGTATGAGGTCATTCACGCCCCAAAATGCGTTTTATAACGCTAGTTCTTTAAGTAATTATGAGCCAAATATCATTATTTGTGGCTCTAGTTTAGAAACCATTTCATTATACCAGATTAACCCAGAGAACCCGCGCTTGACCCCTACCATGATTCTCAGAACACAGGCAGTGGAAAAGGAGGTAATTCTTTAATATGAAAATGTTTATGCACTTGCTGAAAATATGGTGGGATATGTGGCCTAAGTAGTAAGAGTGGCCAATCATCCCTCTATATTCTATGATGCGAAAACATACCCTGAAGGCATGCTTATGCCTGATGAAAAGTTTTCAGGTGAGGTGTTGACATTTTTTACTTTGAATAAAGACCATATGGGATATCTTTTTGACTGCTACCCATTCATCCCATTTAGGGAAATTAGCACAAGTATTTTGGTGGATACAAGACCTACTGATAAATTTATTGACCAAGACATAGCTGACTACCCTGAGTAAAATTACTTTTCAGATAGTATGGTTAGGGGCTTCCCAAGGTGTTCCTACGTTAAAGGTTCTGGGGTTAGTGGATTATCAAGTTGGAAAATATCATTTGGCGGACCGCTTCCATGAAATCAAAAACCTCCTGTACCTCATTATTGTGGGAGCATAGTAGTGACAAAAGTTTGACGTCAAAAGCAACTTGAAAGACAATACCTTGTCCTTAATTTTGAAGAATGGTAATAAAATAGTAGTTCCCTTTGTCTGAGGCTAACTCTCAGGGTGATTTTCCCCTGTGGCCCAAGGTCCACACACTCAGCCTTTCACCATTGCTGAAGCCCTCTTTAAAGGTACCCTTATCTTTCTGTTTGTAGGGGCTGAAATCATTCATTTTATGCGTCTTCAGCCTTTGTACTAACAGCTAGTTCAGAGTTTGATTTCAAGTTTAAGCTTATATTTATCCTGGTGCGTATATCTTATCACATTACCTCTTTGACTGTACGTTAGGAAGCCGCCTTGTATGTGTGAGTCAAGGAGCAGTTAGCTAAAAGCACTATATTTCATCATACCTCTCCGGTATGCTCCTCAATTTTCTTTGTGGAGAAAGCCAATGGTACCTTATGCCCGTGCATAGATTTTGGGAATCTTAACAATGTCACAGTACCAGACTTACATCCCATTCCAGTGGACTCACATATTGATCGCTATGTGGAGAAGATGAAAGGCTTCTCTAAACTGATTTTCTTAAACGCACTCAATCAGATCCAGACTAAGAAGGCCAGAAGTGGCTAACTGCATACTGTACCAGAAAAAAAACTTTCCAGTTTTGGGTTATGCCCTTTGGGCTTAAAAACGCCCCAGCTATCTTTTAAAGCCGTATAGGAGCAACTTTGGGGGACCTGCTTGGTGTATGCGCGGTTGCCTACATTAATAATATTTTGGTGTTTTACCCTGATCATGAGTCCCATGCAGTACACCTTTGGCAGGTGGTGGAGCGTTTGATGGCAGACGACCTTACTCTAAAAATCACTAAATTAAAATTCTTTAAGTCCCAGGTCACCTTCTTGGAAACGTCATGTTTGACCAAGGCCAAATGATAGCATCAGACAAAGAGAAGGCGATTTGTGAGTGGCCACCCCAACTTTGGTCAAGGAGTTGGGAGTTTTTTTGGAGACGTGTATGTTCCTTAAGAAATTCACACCAGATCTTACTGAGGTGGTGGCGCGCTTGTATAAGGCAAGTGTAGCAAAAGTTTTGCGGTGGTCTCCATTTTTCAGGATTCTCTCCAAGCGGTAAAGTGCACTAAGTTGTCCACGTCCATCCTTCACCATGTGGACCCTGAAAGGGACTTTATAGTGGCTAATGATGCTTTCTAATTTTATTATAGCAGCTGCTTTGTTACAAGTAAGCAAAGATTGGATAGAAAATACAGTGGGGTATTTTCTCATAAGATGTCACTTCCTGAGTTGAACTACGACATATGTGACAAAGAGTTATTGGTAGTGGTTGAGCCGCTTACCCATTGGCGTCATCACTTGCATGGCTCATCCCAACCATTCTGCTTTTGTACAGACCAATGTGCCTTATTGTGCTACTGCGCATCTAATGTCTTGACCTCACGGCAACCCTGTTGAGATAAGACCCTAGCCCAATTTTTGTTTTCTTATGAGTTTAAAAAGGGTAAGGAGAATAGTTTGGCGGATGCTTTGAGCTAAAACCCTGCGTTAGTTCCCAATCCTAAGTAGGCAGAGGTACACAACACCCACTTGGTGATTCTGCTGGGTAAGATTGTGTCTCAACTTCCCTCTTCTTTGGCCCACGGGCCAGCGTTTGCTCCTTTGGAAAATGTGGATAATATGCTATGCTATGAAAGGTAGTTATTCAAAGTCTTTGTAAGCTGAATATACTATGGTCCTTGCCAAGAGTAAATTAGATTATGAAGACACACTAGGGGTTACCACGTAAAGGATGGTATGATGTGATTTCAGGGCGCCTATAGGTTCCTGCCTGACCACTCCTCCTGGAAATCATCTGAAACCATCATGACGGAATCCCAGTTGGACATCCTAGGAAGGAGAAACTCTGGATCTAATTAGCCACACTTATAATTGAAAAGGGGTTAGCCACACAGGTGGCCAGGTATTGTAAGTAGTGCCTGGTCTGCAACCAAATGAAGCCAAATTGCTTGCCACTAGCGGGGTTGTTGGTACCAGTTCAAAAGCCTGAAGGGCCGTGGACTTTTTTATTGGTGGATTTTATTGTAGAATTACCTACATCTGATGGCTATGATGCCCTCATGGTAGTGGTGGACCGTTTTACAAAGTTCGCCCATTTTAATCCCTGCAAAACCACAGTAACCGCAGCTGAGATGGCTAGGCTCTTCGTCTCCCATGTTTTTTCTCTTCACAGGGTCCCCAAGAAGTTATAGTGATTGTGGGCCACACTTTATCTCTGTTTTTTTTTGGAAAGAGTTGTGTAAGGCTCTTCAGATTCACCCCTGCCGTTTGACTGCCTATCACCCCTAATAAGATGGGCAGACTGAACGAGTGAACCAGTGCTTGGAACAGTTCCTGCGGTGTTAAACTGCCATGGATCATTCTGAATGGGTTTCACATCCCACCATGGACCAATTCAGCTAAACAATGCCCAACCTGCATCTATAAGTTGATCCCCTTTTTCGCCAACTAAGGCTTCAACCCGCCTTCAACATTGAGCCCAGTTGTGGATCCAAAGTGGCAGCGGTGGTGGACTTTGCCAAGACAATCAAGAAGGTCCACCAGGGGGTTTCTTCAAGCTTGGAGGAGGCAATGCAAGTGTATAAGGAGAACACTGATGGGAAGCGCTGAGTGGGTCCTGCGTACAAGGAAGAAGATCTTGTGATGCTTGATACTAGAAACATCCCTATGAAGCAACCATGCAGAAAACTGGTCCCTAGGAGGATATGACCTTACAGTATCTTCAGAAAGGTGGACCATGCTTCATACCAGTTGGATTTTACTTCATTATTCCAGATCTAAGCCATCTTCCATGAAATTAAGCTTACGTTGTTTGAGGGCCCCCCACCAGAGACTCCTGAGGCTTATCTTATGGATAGGGCGTTGGAGCGGGAAGTGAAATAGATTGTAGCATTATGCCAAATAAGAAGAAGGCTTGAGTACCTTGTATCCTGGAAGGGATTTGATGCAGCGGAGAACATTTGGGTACCAGCGCGCAACTGCACCCATGATCAGGTTCTGATCAAAAATTTTCATGAGCGTTACCTTGTGGGATGTAGGACTTAAGTCAAAGAAAACCATCGCTGCCATGAAGCTGACACCAGTCCACAAGAACTTTTCTTTACAAAAGCCCCTGGAGGGGGTGGAGCCTCAAAATAACGAGAAGGTAATGTCATGCTCCATGACATAATAGAGGGCATGGATTGCAAGGATAAAGCTGCACGTCAGGAGGCCAAAAAGTTCAAGTTGGCAGGTTACCCTAACCTTAAACATACCCTGTATTAACGCTGGGTACAGGCAAAATATGCCCAGGTTAGTCCTGGAAATGTGCGTGATGCTCAGCCTGGCATTATAGCTAGGGCGTTAAAATGCACCAGCTAATTCTCAATCCCTGTAATTCTTTACATTTGCTCGAGGAACAGGGTTTCAAAGCCTGATCCAATTTTGTTGTTACTAAATTGGGATGAATCCAGTTACAATCTATAACTCAAGTTTAGCCAATTTTGAGTTACAGGACCCTGACTGATGGTTGTAATGCACAGGTTTTTGCCAATATGTGACAAACGAGTTGGGCAGCACCAGCCATATCACCAACCACATGACTAATAGTCCTGCAATGAACCACCCTCTCACTCGTGCGCCATTCCCCAAATTACCTACACATTTGTGGACTAGAGTTCCATCAATGCTGCAAGCAAGCATTAAGTCCTGTCCCCAAGATAGTGCAGAAAATGAGGCCAAAGCCTAGCCTGCTCACTTGCTGAGATCATGGTTCAGGGTTATTATGATAACATTTCTTTTATAAAATAAACTTATTTATAAAGTAAGCAAGCTTTTTAATTTATTGTTTTTTCCAATTGAGAAAATAAAACTGTATTTGCAGTTGTCATTTTCTCATTTTTAAAGCTTTTTTCAAGAGTTTAATATATTAGAGCCCTAATTTAAGCTCTCAAGAGATATCCACACTATTGCATTTGAAAATCTCAAGTCCCAAAT
Source organism: Massospora cicadina (assembly GCA_022478985.1). NCBI lineage: Eukaryota > Fungi > Entomophthoromycota > Entomophthoromycetes > Entomophthorales > Entomophthoraceae > Massospora > Massospora cicadina. The sequence goes on along the minus strand of JAKSZP010016430.1, from coordinate 1,268 downwards.
AATGAAAACTCAGATGTTTCGAGACACTGGGCATTTAATACGCTGGATCAATCCTTGTTACTGAATCCCCAAATCCTTACTTACAACTTCTGTTACTAATGGTTTTCATGATTGGTCCAACTTCTGAAATCTGACCTTAAAATTTTTGCGCAAATTTAAACCAATATTCACGAGGTCAATGTGCAGATTAGGCTGTCCCCAATCCATCACATCACCCCCTTGTAAATCCAAAAACTCCTGGATCTTCTTGGGGCAGCGTTCACACTCCTTGGATTTTTGCCAGGTCACTTCCTCTACTGGGTAACCCTTCCAATTTACCAGAAAATGCTGGCAACCCTTGACCCAACGCTTTTTCAGGATCTTCTTGACCTCATATTCCCATTTGTTCTCCTCTTGTGGGTTCAGTGGCCCAGGCTGCTCTGGTCCCTGTCCTCAGAATACTCAAAGTTGAGACTCATGGATAACTGGATGGGCTTTCAACCCTTCCAGGAGGTCCAATTCAAATGCCACCTTGTTAACAACCTGGATCACCCTATACGGGCCTAAGAATTTCAGTCTGAGTTTCCAGCTCTTCATTGGTACCGCATAATTCTTCGCTGCCACCAATACTCAATCCCCTGGAGAAAATGATGGGTCTGGTGCTCTTTGTCAATCTGCATATTGTTTTTGCCGTGCTGTGTTATGCTCCAGGTTGTTTTGCAATTTTCTTCCAATCTCGTAATTCTTTGGGATATTTGTCTGCCCCCTGGCATACTCCACCGTTTGATCCCCCATCCAGCGCCAGATTGGATCCATGATTAGCAAAGAATGGTGACATTCCTGTCGATGATTGGTAATGGTTATTGTAAGTGAACTGAGTATGTATAGACCATGTAACCCAATTGTCCTGCCAGTCTGAGACATAGCATTGGAGGTATTGCTTCAGTATCTCTTTACCCTCTCTGTTTGCCCATCGGACTGGGGATGGTATGCCAAAACCCTATATGGCTGAATCTTTAAATTACTGAGCATACTAAACCAAAATTTTGATACGAATTGGGTACTGCGACATGAAATGATCTCTGCCAGTAGGCCATTATGGGTGAATGTCTCATTAATAAAACCCCATGTAGTGTCCTTGGCTGAGAATTTTGAGGTACATGGGAAAAACTCAGCATATTTTGTTAACCAATCAATGACAACCATTATCACATCCTTCCCCTGGATCTTAGGTAACCCTGTAATGAAATCCACACTGACCGACCCCCATGGCCAATTTAGAATATGGA
>JAKSZP010016429.1:0-44060 GCA_022478985.1 Massospora cicadina | reverse complement strand
GTATGGGTTTGGAGTCTTGAATGGGACTGGACTAATGTAGATAGAGATAATCTTCTTTACAACCTGGTTCAGTTGGAAAGAAGGGACCATTGTTGCGCCAATGTATGTGAGAAAGGCGGAAATGGCTAAGAATAATGGTTGGTTAATTATGTCAGGTGAACAGCAAGTGAGAATTAGACTGGCCTGCCATCCAGGGTGCCAGAGCACCTGAATGGCAAACCAGAATTTCCAGGGCACTGCTGCTGATACAACGAATATGGAACTGGAAATGAATCTCACCAATATCTGCCAGTGAGTCAGAATTTTGTACAGGCACAAAATAAAATACCAGACAAACATGGCTGTTAACCCTGAGGGGTATGAGAGCGCCGGTGGAAAAGGCGTCTTAATTCTCAACATATAAAAACTTTTTTTGGGGGGAAGGTTTTTTAATGGAAAATTTAAGGAAGAAAAATAGACCAACAATTTTCTCAGTGCAATGCAACTGATTAAATAATAGTTTATTTGGAGGGGAAACAAGCCAGGATCAGGTCCCGCAAGTTTGACCTAACTGGCAAATTGTTTGGGTTTGGGGAACAGATAATTTAACTGGGAACTGACATCAAAAAATTTGGCATCAGGCCAAGTCACTGTTGGTTTGACCTCAAACATCCAAACTGAGGCTCACCTGTGTTTCTGACAGTTGGCGTGACAACGTTTAGCCCAACGAGCAGAAGGAATCCCCCCAAGGCCACCCCACATAGGGGTTCACTTGGTTGGGAACGGGTTCAGGATATCCAACCCACCCATGCTTGGTCGCTGGGCTGTTCATCAGTCAGTGGCATTGCATCAGGCGCAATGGCCAATTTGTCAACAAGAAGCTTCAAAACTTCATCAATGGTGTCTGATGCTGTTACCTGCCCATTGGGGGTAATTCCTGACAATTTTGGGAGGGAGGAGATTTTTTTGATCATCATGTTAACTGAATTGCAACCGTTAGGCATTCCAGCTGATAGATTGGTCTTCATACCTTTTTGACCATTTGAAATCTGAGCATCAGTCTGATTGCCACTTGAATTAGTTCTGATCAATTTATTTTGGTGATCTAAGCGCAGATTTTGCTGATTTCTTGTAAAAGTTCTGCCAAGGATAGCATGGGTACTGGAAGTGGGATCCAAAGTGGGAGAGCTGTTACCCAGCGCTTGTCTACCATGTGAGCGAGATCGCCCTGAGTAACAAGGGGTACAGCCATCCTCTTCAGTGCCTTCTTTCTCAGGAATGGGAAAATGGCCCAATTGATGCCCAAAGGACATTCCCTGGGACTTACAGTCCTCTTCTTTACTGTCCACCTCAGCATGCTTTGAAAGCCTACATACCTTGTCAGTCCCAACAAACATAATAAATGCAATAAAAACAAGCTGATGATAATGATATTATACTACAAGTGATCTGATGAATTAAGGTAACTTTATTATGGTTAAAAAATGTTTCTTCAAAAAACTTTTCATTGGTGCTACAGTTCTTTGGACTGGTGCCAGGGTTCGCGGTGGCTTGAAGCTGGAAAATTTGGAAAGAGCATCGAGGAGGAAACAGGAAAAATGGGTTAAAATATTAAATATTTTATTAAACTAAAAGGCTTCGATATTTATAGGGTGTGTTGGGACTTGGTGCCTTTGGGATCTTCAGGGCCTCATCTGATCAGGATCTTTACTGATCTTCCAGAATGGCCTCCTCATGGGTGTCCTTAATGGATAGTGTCACTCACCTGACTGAATGGGTGGAAATGCCACCCCACATGACTCAGGAATAGGGGAGGATGATCCTGAAATAGATTTAGCTTGGTTAGGTTTGACAACCAATTCAGCACAGCCTGATTCAGAAGAAGGGAATTCAATTCAATTTCTATCTCAAATACCAACAAGGCCTCCCTCAAGATCTTGTTGGAGGGGTTATATGGCTGGAGGAACTGACCATGCACCCAATTTACAAAATCTTTGATTGATGTCAGCAATGGAGTCTCAGACTTCACCTTATGTATGACTTTGTAGGGTCTAGACCACATTACATTAGGCTTATTCTGTTAGCCTCCAGGTCGATGACAATAAAGGAGAATGAGGTCACCTAGTTGAAAATCTGGTAAGGAGGGTCATCTAAGATTTGATCGGGATGTCTCTGTTCCAGTGGTGGTGATAATGCTTTGAGTGGCTTGGGCTTGGAGCTGGACAATTTCATTGGTTAGAGCCCTCATAGTTAGATTGGAGTTCTTGGGGGTGGAGGCTTTGAGCAGGGGCTGGGCGCTACTGGGTAGCCGAGGGTCCTGCCCATACAAGGCTTCAAATGGGGAAATATTGATGACATGGTGATAGCTTACCCGGTAGGCAAGCAAGGCGCTGGGCAGATAATGGTTCCAACGGGCAGGATCTGAGGTGGCCAACTTCCGTAGGATGGAAAAAAGAGTTCCATTAGCGCGTTCTACCGCCCCATTAGTAGAAGGGTGGTAGGGGGCAGCAAAACTCTGGGTGGTGCCAAATAGCGAAGTTGGTTCTTGTACTACCTGGGAGGTGAAGTTCAACCCATTGTCCAAAAGCAAGGTCTGGAGGCACCCGTGCTGGGTGAAAATGGAGCGAACAAGAAATAGAGCAGTAGCCTTAGCAGTGGCTGCAGGGACTGAGATCGCCTCAACCCACTTAGTTAAGTGGTCTATAGCTAGGATAATATACTTGTGACCATGCAGCCCAGTGGGAAGGGGACCCACCACGCTGATACTAATGACATTGAAAGGTTTGGTCGGGGCAACAACTGAGTGCTGATATTGAGGGTTGGCCCAGTCTTGGGATCAGCAGGTCATATAAGCTTTCCAGAACCTCTTGGATGGTTTTTACCATTCAGTCCCAGTAGCAGCGTAACTTCAGCCACACATGGGTCTTCTTAACTGCACCATGTCCCACAGTAGAATGGCCTTCCAGGATGACATCAGTTCAAGAGGAAGGTCGGATGTAGGGAAGCCACTTCTTGTTGACTTTCTTGTAGAGTAGCCCATCCTTGATTTGAGTGTCTTGAGTCATTTGGCGGAGTTCAGCCTGAACCTTGGGAGTTTCCAGTTCCCATCGTTCAGGCTGTCCTATCAGGTCATAGAGCCAATCTTCCTCTGGGGTCAGAACTGCTAATACTGGCATACTGGAGAGGCTGTCAGTATTCTGGTGTATAGTGCCAGCGTGGTGGATGATGGTGAAATTGTAGCTTTGCAGTCATAGGGCCCACCTGGCCAACCAACCATTGGGGGATTTCATCTATTGCAACCATCAGAGGGAAGAATGGTCTGTAATAATAGTAAAATGAGTACCGTAGAGGTAGGGCCAGAAATGTTTGATGGCTAATAGAATGGCTAGACATTCCCTCTCAGCGACGCTGTAGTTCCTCTCAGCCTTGCTTAGCATCTTACTAAAATAAGCCATGGGATGATCAACCTGGTCCTCATTGTGCTGAGCCAGGATAGCTCCTATGGTGACATCGCTCACGTCTGTGAACAGCAAGAAAGGTTGGTTGAAGCGAGGATGAACAAGAACAGGTTTAGTACATAAGGTCATATGTAAAGCGTTGAAGGCCTGTTCCTACTCAGGTCGCCACTCAAATGGTACGTTCTTTTGTAGGAGGTAGAACAGCGGGTCAGCTAGGTTGGCAAACCGTGGGATGAACTGACAGTAATAGCCCACCATACCTAGAAAGACTTGAATATCTTGTAGGCTTTGGGGGCGTGACATCTTTTCTATGGCGTCAACTTTGTTGGGTATAGGCTGGATACCACGCTTGGAGACCTTGTGCCCTAGAAACTCTAGCTCAGTCCGGAAAAAGGAGCACTTCAAGAGTTTGAGTTTGATGGAGGCCTTCCTGAGACGCTCAAAGACTTCCTTGAGATGCTCTACATGTCCATTAAAGGTTCACAAAAAAAGGTAATGTTGTCCAGGTAGACGAGGACACATGAGAGCTTCAAGTCCCCAAAAATCCCATCCATGGCATGCTGGAACGTGGCTGGGGCATTACAGAGGCCTTGGGGCATCCTGGTGGGATCAAATAGCCCCTTGTGGGAGATTAGAGCACACTTGGCTCAGTCTTTAGGGGGAAAGCTCAACCTGCCAATACCAGCTGGTGAAGTCCGTGGCTGAGAAGTACTGGGAACCCACAAGCAGATGGAGAGAATCATCAATCTGGGGCAGAGGATAGCTGTCCTTCTTGGTGATAGAGTTGAGTTGTCGATAATCCATCACCACCCAGTGCTTGCCATCCTTCTTTTGGACCAGCAGAAGAGGGGAGGCCCAAGGACTACTTGATGGGACCAAGAGTCCAGCGTCGAGCAGCTTTTTGCGTTTTACCATAACCTGGGCCTCTTCAACCTTGCTCTTTTGGTAAGGCTGGTACTGAAAAGGGGGGCGTCCCTGGTTTCTATATGGCGGAGGACTCCGTTCATTCTTCCAAAAATATAGGTCAAAGTTGAGAATAGGTCCAAGTACTCCTCCAAGAGCTCCTGAACCTTAAGTCACTGTTTGTCAGAGAGGTCCTTTCCAATATTAGCGTCAACCAAATTAACAGAGGGTGGTGACTCCAAGCCAAAGTCCCTTAAGTCCCCAAAGCTTTGAATGTCAGCAACAGCCCCTATTGGTAACAGGTGGATGTAAGTGGTGGGATAGTTCAGACCTACAACTTTTGGTTTGTCAGTCAGGTTGGCTAGCAACACTGATATAGATCCAGCATACGCTGGATCAAGGATCCCGGGGTAGGTCAGCACTTCCTTGGGAGACAGGTTATCTAGGCCTCAGACTTCCAGTAAATACCCCAAGGGAATATTGACATAGACCTGGGTGTCAACGATGATTTGGGATTTTGGGGGTACAGTAGTCACCCGGGGCAAGTAGATCAGCATCCCCTTCTAATCTATCAACAGCAGGAGGGGGTAGTCAGACTCAAGAGCCCCGGATGTGATACTAAAAGCTGATCAATTCATCCTTTGGTTTCCAGTAGGCAGGCTCGGGCCTTGACCTCAGCCCTAGAGTCATGAGCAGTCTCAAAAACCAGAGGGACTCAATGTCCTAGAAGGGAGAGGAAACTACCATTGTAGTGGAGAACTGCCAAATAGTCTCGAAGGAACTGCGTCCTGAGGAGCAGATCATAGCTAGAGTTGTCCAGAGCAATGGTGGGTGTATCTAAAGCAAGCTTTCCGAATCAAATCAGTAGATAGGGTTAGGCCCCTATGGATTAAGTGCATTGGGTGCCAGCCGTGCCATACTCCATGTAGTGCGGCATATCAGGAGCAACCTTGATGCATTTCATCAGCTTGGAAGAGATGACGTTCATGGGGGAGCCACTGTCAACTATGGCGTAAACTGGAATCTTGTGGACCCAGATGGCAACTTGGGTAACCAAACTTCTAAACTGGGGCGGTAACATAAGGAACATGGGAGAATCATCAGAAGAAGAGTAAGCAGTATCAATGTCTTTAATGTCATCAGAAACCGCAACTACTTCCTCAGAAATGATGGCTTCTGGTTTATGCGCAGGGGATACTTGAGGCTGGGCAGGGATGTCAGCATGGAGCGCCTTGTCCTTCATGCTGACGGCCCTTTTCCCACCTCCTCAGCAATATATTTCCAGCAGGTTTAGCGCTGTGTCTAAAGCCATTGCAATAGGTGCATCAAGGATGGGGGTTCTTCTGGTTTTTGAATACATGGACTCTAGAGCGGTTAGAGGGGCCAGTAGATGTGGCCTTAAAGTGTAGTATCGAGGCAGGGATCTTGTTGAGAGCCTCCTTAATCTCCCTGATACAGGTGAACCATTCTTCTGCCCAATCATATGCATTTGGACCTCAGGATAGGACCCCAAGGCAGAGATGACAGTGGTGATGGCGTCGTCCAGAGTGATATGGTTCATCTTGATCAAAGGTTGTGCCTGGGCGTAGAACTGGTTGGCAAACTCCATAGGGTTTTCTCCTTTGTTCAGTCAAATGCCCATGAACGCTTGCTTCTGGTTGGCCAGGGTTTGGTTGCTTCCAAACTCTTGGATCAAGGTGGTGCGGACCTGTTCCCAGGTGTTACACTCCTTCAAATGGGGATTCATGATTTCCCAGGCGGTGCTGTCTAGACAGGATTGGATATGCTTCACCTTTTGTTGATCGGTGGCCTCCTCCATGGAACTCTCATAGGCATACAGGAAGGAGGCGATACTTTCCCATCTGGGGTGAACCTTTCCTTGAAACTAGGTTTAAAGTTAGCTACAATGGGAGTGGAAAGGGTGTTAATGCCTGGGATAGGTGCTGGCTCCAAGATCTCCATTTCCACATAATCTCAAGGAGCCCGCTGATCTAACCACCTCTGCAAGCCTTCTAAATCCTCTTGGATGTAGTCCCAATTCTGGCTGAGGGTGGAAGCAGAAGCCTTATTGGCAACCTGCTCCTTTAAGGATTGAATCTCGGTGTTCTATAGATGGAGCTGGTTTTTGATGGTGGTCAACTGGGATTTGAACCCACAACAAGTTTGTTCAAGCTGGGAGATACAAGCATTGATAAGCTTTGTGAAGGCGCTGAGGTTATCCATCTCATATGACAATGCTTTGATGGAGACCCTGAGGTCGAGGGGGACACCATCTGATTGGAGCTTGCATCCTAGTGCCACCTTTTGGATTTGATCCTGTAAGGCAGCCAGGGCAGTCATTATATCCCTTTGCCAGGGGTCTTCAGGTTTGCCCAAGGTAGAAGGGCCCGGGGGCCCTCAAAGCCCACATGGTCACTTGGGTCCATCTGGCCCTTGACGCCCCTCAGGGCCTTCAGGCCCCCTAGGTCCTTCTGACCCAGCACCCATGGGGGGTAGTCATGAGAGGCCAGCTCTCAGTAGTGCTGCTGTAGGGATCATATCAGTTCTTCAACTTGTTGTAGATGCTGAGTCCATGTCACTTCAAATAGCTGGGCGTTTTAATGAAATTGCTCCTTGAGGTAGCTAGAGATTCCACTATCCAGTACTACAATCTGATTGCGGATCTCATTGATTAATTGTCAGTTATCAAGTTAGCTTCACTATTGTCATGCACAAAGGAGGAGGCGGCATCATAGAAGTTGATAATGTAGGAATGTAAATTCTGGGTGAGCCCTAATTGCTGGGAGACCTCCTGATGGTGTAATCTGACTAACTGGAGGAGGTGATGGATAGCAGGGTAAATAAAGTTAAAAAGGTAGCGGTCAGGCCCCAGGGTAAGCTCCCCAGTTGGCAATATGGCCGAGGCATAGAGGTCCCACATCGTGGAAGGTACAGAGGAAGCACAGGAGTTGCTGGAGTGGGCGCCCTTGGAGTAGATGCCATTTATTAATTGTTGAATGACATCATTGATATGCTCATACTGGAGCTGGTATTGGCTCCTATCTAGGGAGGGCAGCAAGAGTTGAAAGGCGGCACAAAATTCTAGCCTCTCTGGCTGTGAGGGCAGCGTTGTGTACCATGAGGTGCTAACCCATCTTGTAATGCTCCTCGATTGACCAGTTGTTTGGTTATTAGGGATGCTAAAGTTTCCATTTTTGTAATAGACGTTTTCACTTAGGTCAGCTCAGAGCCCCCTATAGTGAGCACCACTTCTGTCAGTGCTACAGTTCTTTGGACTGGTGCCAGGGTTTGCAGTGGCTTGAAGCTGGAAAATTTGGAAAGAGAACCGAGGAGGAAACAGGAAAAATGGGTTAAAATATTAAATATTTTATTAAACTAAAAGGCTTCAATATTCATAGGGTGTTGGGACTCTGTGCCTTTGGGATTTTCAGGGCCTCATCCAATCAGGATCTTTACTGATCTTCCAGAATGGCCTCTTCATAGGCATCCTTAATGGATAGCGTTGATCACCTGACTGAATGGGTGGAAATGCCGCCCCACATGACTCAGGAATAGAGGAGGATGATCCTGAAATAGATTTAGCTTGATTAGGTTCAATGATCAATTTGGCACAGCCTGATTCAGAAGAAGGGAATTCGATTTGATTTCTATCTCAAATCCTGACACTTTTGTTTAGAAAATATTCTCATGAATATAATCAAGTAAAAAAGTCAAAATAAAGATTTAATGCTTTATATTATCACCATTCTAATATCTCTCTTTAAAAAACACACGTTCTAAGTATCATAATTTTTTGAAGTAATCTCAATCCATCTCCATCATTGTATGTTATGAATAACATATAGGGCTCAAGTTGTTTATCTATAACTTTAATTTATATGGAACTTTTTAATTTTTCCATTTATAAAAAAAACCATAAAATATAATGAAGGGGTTAAGCTTTTTAAGACCAACAAAAGCTCTTGAGCAATAAATTAAGGGACTATAGTGTCATGGTTGGATGACATGATAGTAGGCACTAATGCTAGGAACAAGGCTGGGTGACAGGAGTCCCAGAAAATGAAGCTTCAGGCTCTTCCTGAATTGAAGCACACCTTAGATTGACGCTGGGTGTAAGCCAAGCAAGCCCAGGTTGATACTAAGGGTGTGCAAAACGCCCAGCCTCCAATTTCAGCTCAGGTCTTAAAATGAACAATTTATGTTGTGAATAAAAATGGGTCCATTAGCTTGGTTGGAGAACAAGGGTTCAAGTCCCACTCCAGCTATGAGATTTTGAGTTCTGGTAAAATAAGGCTTCAATCAATTACTCGAGTGAAGGCCCTTTCAGTGTATTTTACCAAAACGGATGGAAGCATCTGTTTATTGGAACGTCAAGGCTTGGCCGCATTGCCACAGAACCCAAATTTCCCCGATTCATTTTAAATATGTTTTTGTGATCAACACTCCTTGTTGATCGACTTGCTTAATAAAAAAGACCCCATTATTTTACGTTTTCTAATGGTTCCTTGGGCAACCCTGGTGTTGGACCTCTTTGTGGAGGTCTCCAACCATGTAGGCAACTACCTTATCTCACAATTTACCAAAATCCCAGGGCCACCTGTGGGCCGCCCAGGTCCCCTCCAGATCAAGGCACCCAAAGTCCCCGACATCAAGCTGCACTTGATTATGGACGCCCCTCTGGGGTCCACTCAAGCGGTGTTGTTTCTTACCTACCTGGTATTTTATGCTACAATTTATATACTTGCCTGGGGTACCTTTTGTACTGGCACTGCTCAAGGTGCTTGTATTCCCAATCTTTTAATGGCTAGTTCCCTAGCAATGTGGGTTTGCATCCCACATCACCTTGCTGGGAATGAGAGAGTTACAGATACTCTCTTGACATTAGTCGATCAACCATTTTATTATACGTGCATAAGAATTATCCATGTGGGACTTTTGTTATTAGTAAATTGGGTGCGCTGGCCATTTGTCACTGCCACAATGGTGCTCACCACAGTTTTCTCATTTGGTTTTGTACTAGTGCATCTCAGCTTTATTCTTGCAACTACCAACTGGGAAGTACCCACCCTTCCTGCTCGTACCTGGTGGTCTCAGACTTTTCGCGATCCTAAGATCATGATTCCCCACCTTTCTCCCAAAATTTACTCGGAAATTCACCAAGCCTTAGCTTCCCTGGACCAAAAACCCTCGTTAGACAAAAACAATTCGTCTGGTTCCCATCCACTTTTGCGAGGAGTGGATCTATTGTCCCAGTTGTCTCCTGAGGCTGGGGACTGTGTTTTTGCGGTACTTTGCACCCAGACTCTCTTGTGGAATGCAATAGGAGGTCTGGAACAGGTCCTAGAGCAGAATTGACCTGATGAATCCTCCTTCCATTCCCTCTTTGAGTTCTTTTCTCTACGTCAAGTGGGTCATCTGCTGAAGGTTTACCTAAGTGAATTCTGTGAAAAAGCCCAGGTGGTGCCCTTAACTGATGAGGTTAAAATGTCATTTCTCCATTAGACCTTATATATCAATATGTAACTCCCAGATTTGGCAGTCGCCTCATTCCAAATTTGATCATCTTGTCAAAATCCTTTGGGGTGGTTTCTCCGCCCCAACACGGAAGGGGCCAGGTAATTTGGCCATCATCGGATCAAAACGTATAAATATGGGCGCTGAAAAGTCACGCGCGCCTTTGGAAATGAGGGAATCTTATCCTTCGAATCCTTTGATGACTTCCAAATTTGGAACTGCACAGGGGTCTAGCCCTGAGAATGATGTAACTGTTTTAGTCAATTCTGCCATGATGACGTCACCCATGATCATCCCTATAAATACCACCTCCTCAACTAGTGAGTTTTCCTTGAATCGTGAGATGCTTCCCACTGATTTCCTCCCCATTTTGGCGGAATTTGGGAACATCCTAGGGTCCAAACCTGTAATTAACAAAAAGGATTCCAGTATTATTTTTTCTCCCTGACACTTTTAAGGAGCACGCTGAGGCATCGGCTCTGGGCTTGGGGGTGATGGCCTAGATAATGATGCTTACCAAACCCTTGAAACAAATGAGGGTTCATTTGAATGAAAAAACGTGTTTTATAATGCAAGCAATTTACTGCAAAATGAACCGTTTATTTGCTCATATGGTCTAGAGGAGGACTCAATTTCAATTTATCAGATCATTCCTGAGAAACCTCGCTTGACCCCTACCATGATTAGGGGTTCCCAGGAAGTAGAGAAGGAGCTGCGCCACAAATATAAAGATGTCTATGCACCTGCAGAAGGTGGGGTGGGATATGTGGCCTCAGTAGTAAGAGTGGCCCATTATCTTTCCCCCTTCTATGATTCCAAAACATACCCTGATGGCTTGTTCAAGTCAGAGGAAGAATTTTCTGGTGAGTTGATGGCATTTTCTGCGTTGAATAAATCCCATTCTGGATAAACTTGTTGACTGCTACCCTTACATCCTCTTTTGGAAAATTCAGCACAACGATTTTGGTGGATACTGGTGCTTCAAATAATTTTATTGATCAAAATCTTGCTGACTACCTTGAGTTGAGTTATTCACCAGGTGGTATGGTTAGGGGTGGGGCATCTCAAGGTATTCCCACACTGAATATCATGGAGCCTGTCAATTTCCATATTGGTTCTTATCTATTGTCTGACCAGTTTCAAGCTATCAAAAACCTCTTGTTTCCCATCATTTTGGGGGTTGAGTGGTGGCGAAAGTTTGATGTCAGAACAAATTTAAAAGAAAACACTCTAACCTTGGTTTTAACTAACGGTCACCAGCTAATTGTTCCTTTGTCAGAGTATAATGCCTCAGGTAAATTACCCCATTGGCCCAATATTCCCAGTTCATATCTTGCCCCTTTGTTGAAGCCCCCTATGGAACTTTCCTTACCTTCTTGTTTGAAGGAGTTGGCATCCTCCTTTGATGCAGCTTCAGCTAGTACGCTACCAGAACATTCCAAGTTTGATTGTGTTATTAAACTTACTGTGGGTCTGGTGCGTATTTCTTCTCCCATATACCCATTGACTGTCCGGGAGGAGGAGGTTCTAGATGTATGGGTGAAGGATCAGTTGGCCAAAGGTGCCATCTTCCAGCGTACCTCCCCTGTTTGTTCCCCACTGCTGTTTGTTGAGAAGGCAGATGGAACTTTATGTCCATGTGTTGATTATGGGAACTTAAACAATGTGACTGTACCTGACCTCCATCCCATCCCTTTAGATTCCCAGATTGCGCGTTATGTGGAGAGGGCAAAAGTCTTCTCCAAGCTGGACTGCCTCAATGTGTTCAATCAAATCTGGATAAAGAAGGGCTAGGAGTGGTTAACCACATTCCATACCAGAAAAGGAATTTTCCAGTTCCGCGTTATGCCTTTTGGGCTTAAGAATGCCCCTGCCATCTTTCAACGCCGCATTGATGCTGCGTTGGGAGACTTGTTGGGGGTATGTGCGGTTGCCTACATGGATGACATTCTGGTGTTTTCCCCTGATCCTGAGTCACATGCAGTTCACCTTTGACAAGTAGTGGAGAGATTGAGGGCTGCATGCCTTACCCTCAAGATTAGTAAATGCGAATTCTTTAAGTCCCAGGTTACTTTTCTGGGCAACGTCATGTTTGACCAGGGCCATACGATAACTCCAGATAAGGAAAAGGCTATTTGGGAGTGGCCTACCCCTACCTCTGTCAAGGAATTGAGGAGTTTTTTGGGGACATGTACATTTCTCAAGAAGTTCACATCCAGTCTCTCCGAGGTGGCAGCCCCCTTATATAAGGCTAGCGGGGCTAAGGTGCTTCAGTGGTCTCCCATTCTGGAGGATGCTTTCCAAGCAGTGAAGTGCACCTTGTTATCCACATCCATCCTTCGCCATGTTGACCCTGCCAAGGAGTTCATTGTGTCCTCAGATGCTTCCAATTTTGCCATTGCTGCAGCCCTGTTACAAGTGGGGGAAGATGAATTTGAGCACCCTGTGGGATATTTTTCTAGGAAAATGTCTCTGCATGAGTTAAACTACGCCATATATGGCAAGGAGTTATTAGCAGTGGTGGAGGCGCTGATTTATTGGCGTCACCATTTACATGGCTCTTCCCAACCATTCCAGGTACACACTGACCACTGGGCCCTGTTGTATTACCGTGCTCCACATGTTTTAACACCACGTCAGACGCATTGGCATGAAACCCTTGCCCTATTTACATTTTCCTATGAGTTCACCAAGGGCAAGGAGAATGGTTTTGCGGATGCTTTGAGCTGCAACCCTGCTTTGGCTCCTGATCCAAAGGAGGTAGAGATTCATAACACTCGGTTGATGATTTCCTTGGGTATGATTCTGCCTCAACTTCCTAAGTCCACGATACATACGCCAGCGCTCATGCCTTTGGAAAATGCAGCAGAATATAGCATGTTTAGGAAGGTAGTTCTTTCTCAGCCATTATCAGCCAAATATGCTGTTGTTCTCGCTAAGAGTGCTCTGAATCAGGAGGACTTATCCAGGGGATATCACATGAAGGATGAGATGGTGTGGTTTCAGGGATGTCTATGGGTTCCTGCTGGATCACTGCGCTTGGAGATCATCCAGGGCCATCATGATGGAATCACCATTGGTCATCCTGAGAAAGCAAAGACCTTGGAGTTAATATGATGCACTTACAATTGGAAGGGCTTGCCTGTTCAGGTAGGGCGGTATTGCAAAGAGTGCTTGATCTGCAATCAGATGAAACCCAATCGGCAACCTTTAGCAGGGTTGCTGGTACCAGTCCAAAAGGCTGAAGGACCCTGGACTTCCCTATCAGTGGATTTCATTGTGGAGTTACCCGTTTCAGATGGGTATGATGCAATCATAGTGGTGGTGGACCGTTTTACAAAGTTTGCTCACTTTACTCCTTGCAGAACAACTATAACTGCCGCTGAAATGACTAGGTTTTTCGTCACCCATGTATTTGCACTTCATGGGGTTCCTCAAGAAATTATTAGTGACCGGGGACCCCAGTTCATCTCCATCTTTTTGGGAAGAGTTGTGTAAGACTCTTCAGATCCACCCCTGCCATTCAACAGCATATCACCCCCAATCTGATGGGCAGACTGAGCGATTGAATCAGTGTTTGGAACAATTTCTGCGTTGTTACACCACCGCAGACCATTCAGATTGGGTTCCTCACCTTCCCATGGCTCAGTTTAGTTACAACAACACTTTGCATTCCTCAATCAGTTGTTCACCCTTTTTTGCTAACCACAGCTTTAACCCTGCGTTTAACATGGAGCCCAGCTGTGATTTGAAAGTGGAAGCAGTGCAGGACTTTGCCAAGACTCTCAAGAAGGTCCATCAAGGGGTGTCTACGAGTTTGGAGGCGGCTATGCTGGTTTATAAGGAGAATGCCAATGGAAAGCGCCAAGTGGGACCAGCATACAAGGAAGGGGATCTTATGATGCTTGATGCTCGCAACATCCCTATCAAGCAACCATGCAAAAAGTTGGGTCCAAAGAGGATTGGTCCTTACTGGGTAGTTAGAAAGGTGGGACATGCCTCATACCAGTTGGATCTTCCCTCAGCGTTTCGGATCTTCTCCATCTTTCATGAGAGAAAATTTGCATTGCTTGAAGGGCCTCCCCCTGTGACCCCTGAGTCTTATCTTGTGGATGGGGCACCAGAATGGGAAGTGGAGGAGATAGTAGCCTCTCGCCAGGTTAAGCGACGCCTTGAGTACTTGGTATCATGGAAAGGGTTTGACGCAGCAGAGAACAGCTGGGTTCTGGAATGGGATTGTGTACATGCCCAAGACCTGATCAAATAATTTCATAATCATTTTCCTGAGATGGCAAGATCTCAGCCAAAGCCAGCCATTGCTGCTATGAAGTTGCCACCAGCACATAAGAACTTCTCCTTAGCAAACGCCCCTGGAGGGGGGTGGAGCCCAAAAAGGAGGAGAGGGTAATGTCATGGTTGGATGACATGATAGTAGGCACTTATGCTAGGAACAAGGCTGGGTGACAGGAGGCCCAGAAGATGAAGCTTCAGGCTCTTCCTGACTTGAAGCACACCTTAGATCGACGCTGGGTGCAAGTCAAGCAAGCCCAGGTTGATACTAAGGGTGTGCAAAACGCCCAGCCTCTGATTTCAGCTCAGGTCTTAAAACGAATGATTTATGTTGTGAATAAAAATGGGTCCATTAGCTTGGTTGGAGAACAAGGGTTTGAGTCCCACTCCAGCTATGAGATTTTGAGTTCTGGTAAAATAAGGCTTCAATCAATTACTTGAGTGAAGGCCCTTTCAGTGTATTTTACCAAAACGGATGAAAGCATCTCTTTATTGGAACGTCAAGGCTTGGGCGCATTGCCACAGAACCCAAATTTCCCCAATTCATTTTAAATATGTTTTTGTGATCAACACTCCTTGTTGATCGACTTGCTTAATAAAAAAACACCCCATTATTTTATGTTTTCTAATGGTTCCTTGGGCAACCCTGGTGTTGGACCTCTTCATGGAGGTCTCCAACCATTTAGGCAACTACCTTATCTCACAATTTACCAAAATCCCAGGGCCACCTGTGGGCCGCCCAGGTCCCCTCCAGATTGAGGCACCCAAAGTCCCCAACATCAAGCTGCACTTGATTATGGACGCCCCTCTGGGGTCCACTCAAGCGGTGTTGTTTCTTACCTACCTGATATTTTATGCTACAATTTGTATACTTGCCTGGGGTACCTTTTGTACTGGCACTGCTTGAGGTGCTTGTATTCCCATTCTT
Source organism: Massospora cicadina (assembly GCA_022478985.1). NCBI lineage: Eukaryota > Fungi > Entomophthoromycota > Entomophthoromycetes > Entomophthorales > Entomophthoraceae > Massospora > Massospora cicadina. The sequence goes on along the minus strand of JAKSZP010016429.1, from coordinate 28,988 downwards.
TTAATGGCTAGTTCCCTAGCAATGTGGGTTTGCATCCCACATCACCTTGCTGGGAATGAGAGAGTTACAGATACTCTCTTGACATATAGTAAGGGTTACTTACTTTGATATAGTATTAATCTAGAATAAGATAACTTTAAAAAGATTACATTCACTTTTTAATGAAAGTTAAGACGTCATGTCACAAAATCCCAGAACTATTTTTTGATACCTTTTGAATCTATAAATTAAAATATATTGGCTTTAGTAGAAGAGTGGTTTAAAAACGGCGTTTTATAAAAGTTTAACAATAATTTTATAGAATACATATGATTAGATGGATGCTAAATGTAGATATAATAAGCTGCCTTTTATCATATGTTTCTATAGAATAATTATAGCTTTTATATAACTAATAATTATTTGATATAGAGATTAGATTTTTATTACAATCTTGAATTACACCAAAAGGGTTATTAGAATATAAAGGATATATGCTTTTAAAAAGCACATATATGATAAATAGAAGATAGCAAAGAATAGGTGTTTAAGATATTTTTAACATTATGATGATATAACTAAACATCACATCTATCTAATATCTTTGTTCTGATACACCCACCATTAGTAAGCTAATTGAATATATCTGTTCTCAGCTCTGCTCAACCTTTTAGTTTGATTAGAATAACCCCATCTAGTGACATACTTCTGACTAATTTTGAAAGATTTTAATAAGATTTGAGATAAACTTTTTTATAAATTATATGATCAGTATTAGAAAGACTAAGTTTATACCTTGTACAAATCAATATAAAGAGTAAGATATTAAATTATAAAGATAGACATGTATACTAATATAATAGTTAAAGAATCTTGTATTTAAAAAAAGCATTATATCAACTAACTTTACACTCTATAGCATCATAATAAAAGTACCATTAATATTCTCTCAAATAGAAAAAAGTAGTATTAACAACCTATGTTAATGTGACAATATGATGTTCAACTGCTTTATAGAATTATTTAATGTATCAATGCTAAAGGTGTTTAATTTATTGAATATGTTTTTGCAAGCTTTATTAAATAAATATCTACAGTTTTTTAATTTGCTTATATTCTCATATAATATCTTATTACTTTATTAATTACTAAAATATCCATAAAGTAGCTAAATATGATTCAAACTGTAAGATGTCTCATAATTAATTTACTTGTGCTTGTCAAATATGATAGTAGTCTGCATTCTTTAGAAACTGTAGTTAGAAAAAAATGTGAAGAATAGATAATAGTTATTATATAAAAGATATATCTCTTCTAAAAGGGGAGGATACCCCAGTGGTAGAATATGGACCCTTTACCACTGCCTCCCCAAGTTCAATCCCAGTCAATAAACTTTGGGTATGGACAATTATGACTGTGTTGGCATTATGCACCAATGTTTAAAACTGAGATAGCAAATAGAAAAGATGGTCCATGGAGTTCCTTGCCTATCATACACCATGCATGAAGGTTTTTCAGTTTTTATCCTTGTGAAAATTTATAAGGTTTCTTGATTATTCTCAGCTGATAACCTCTAAATTAATTAACTGCACAGGTTTGGTGTTGTGCAATTATTTGCATTGTCTAATAGTAAAGTGTAATTGTATGATAATAGTATGGAGACTATTATTCATGTTGAATAAAGTACTAGAATTGGGTCCAACGCTAGACCAGTATTTCCTCTCAAAATACTTAAGATGTCCTCAATAGTTATTTGTTCTCTTATACTGCCTAACTTGATCCACACTCAGATCCTTGTTTATGGCTTCTCTCTAGTAACACACAGTTAGAAGCAATCCTCAATTCAGTTCAGCTTCTCTTCTATGGATCAACGCTCAAATCCTTACTCTTTTTCCTAAAGAGTCTCTCAATTAAAGCACAAAGCAATAATTTACTTGAGAAAGAATAGACTTGAAATGGATTCTGGTATAGTATATCTTATAAAATACTAATTACTGGTAAAAGTATACCTGGTAAAAAATATATTTATCAAGTGAATTCTCAGGGGAATTTATAGTAGGAATTCAGCACCCAACCCTCAGTTGGCACCTCATCAATGAAATGGCAGCCATTGCCATTGAATTACCCATTGTCATCTCATCAGCAATAGTTTTCCCCATCCTGGCTAGGACTCCATCATTGTATATCCTTGAGACCTTAAATGGAAAGAGTCAGAAAATGTGTCCCTAACGTTTTCCTCTCAATCCCAGCAAACTAACCATATATAGCAAGTGACCTGCTTAGATAATGGGACTTGTTATCCATTAAGGCAGGTCATGAATAAACTGATTGATTTGCTAGTTGTAGGTGGAATCACTTGCTTCACAACTTGATCATAAAATCTCCAATCAGTTGATGTTAAAACCTGACCAATCAATCAGTACACCTGATAGATAATCATCAATTAACTATCAGATGCCTCTATTTCATTGGCAACTCTTCCTGATGAGATTTAAGCATTCATCTGGATCAATCCCCTGCTGGATCTGACCCAGGTGAATAACCTAAAATCCCCCAAACATTGTTACACCAAAATCAGGGTCAACTGATATCCAATTTACTTTGCTATAGGGAATTATCCCCTAGTGACCCCTGGTAATCTAGTCAGCTGGGAATATGGGAAAAAATCCCAACACCAACCTATTCCACTATTTGATTGAGGCAACTCTCTTCCAGTGTAAAGTTATATGATTGGGTTGGACAAGCCAGGTCTTGAGAACCTGGCTTGTTACAATTCTAAAAAAATATTTGAGGTGGGTTGACCTTGGGACAATACACCACACCAATAATTTTCTAGCCAGTACAGGTTCAAACTCAAAACCTGCACTGGGGTGGAAGCAGCTTTATCTGTCAGGCTAACCACCCTGGCTTGTTACAATTCTCATCCACTTAAACTAATTGGACTTAAGATGATCAACCAGCTGCACCTTTTAGCAAAGTGCTGAACAAGTCTGTTGCATTTATTAAAAGTTGGTTATAAATTAATTTGTTGTATTAGCATATGTTTATCAAACCAGTTGAAATAACAGTTGATATGAAGCAATCACCGTTTAAAGTTTATGGTCAGAATTAAAGCAAAGTTTTACTAAAAGCCATTGTAAAGATGGGCGTCTAGATTTCTAACTATCTGAGCTTGAAAAACTCTACATGAGCGGTATTTAAAGTACATTGCATGGTAGAGGTTACAAGCAAATTTTAATTATACATTGACTTTACTTTGAGAGTGTAAAACAAATAGTTTGGACGCTGGCGCTGTTTAAACTCTTTGTTGAATTATCATATAGAGTGTAGATAGTTGACTTTATCTTGGTTTTTGGTTAAATTAGCCTCTAACTAATTATAGTGTGTATATAAAAAAGCTTTTTGGATAGAGTACAGCTCAGCCAAACTTGATTGCACCTACTAGAGACCAAATATAACATGAAGTTACTAGCAAAGGTTAGCGGATGAGATTGTAAACAGCAACTTGAGGCAGGTTGATGTAAAGAGCTTAACTATGATACTGCATTGATTAAAATTAGATGCCAATTTTAAGTTTATAACATAGGTGATTAATGGGGATGTATCTGTAAGGAGGAACTCCTTAGAAGATGCAGATCTCTTGGGCTTGGCCTGCTACCTTTGTGACCAAGTGTGGACCAGAGTACTATAAACAATGATGTTACTGGAGAAATAAGTAGTTGGATGAATGATAAAACTTTGCTCCTTTTATCAGGTCTTGTTTAAGAGGGTAATGTTTATAAAGATTATTTGTAAAAGTGGGTGACAATTGATAGCCTTGTGAACAAAATAAAACCTGTAAGTTATTCAAGGATTATGTATGGAATTGGGATTGTTAATAGCAGTAAAAATTTAATGCCAGACATATTTATCCAGATAAAGGTAAACCGAACTTTATGTAAAAAAGTACCATTAAATTAAGGTGACGAAGATGCAAACAGATAGGTGGAAGTTGTGTATTATATAAAAGTTACAAACTCAAAATAGTTGGCACATCCAATCACAGGCAGATATAATTTATAATATCCAAATGATTTGATCTATTGAGAAAGTAACTTACCTTTAAAACTAATATGCATGCGTGAACTATTTATGCTATATTAGTAAATTGCTTGTAAAAAGAGTTAAATTAACTTAAGGACCTATATAAAATATTCTTTTTAAATCTAAAGTAGCAAGTGATTTAGCTCTTTGATAGAGGTGCGATAGTAAAAGACAATTTCATGTTAGCATTAAGAAATAACAGTGAGTACAATCTTAATTGCAAGGCTTGGAAGCCTTATATTTGGGTCCTGAATTTAAAGTTTAGTGTTACCATAGCCAGTGGCTGTTGGTCAGTAAACATCAGTCCTTACCAGGTAATCTATCAGGTAGGCCTAGAGCAGTTTAGCACACTTGAATTATAATAGGAGATCTAGTACTGTTGATATATAAACCTGTTTATGGTCGCTTGCCAATTTTAGGAAAATTATCAGTTAAGCACCTATAATTAATCAAGTTGCACTACTTTTCGGTGAAGAAAGTGGTACCATACCTAGAAATCTAAAGATTAAATTTTTATCATGTAACTATTAGAGCTTACTCATATCTTGGCATACGAGCAGTTGGCTTAAGTTACCCTATAGCAGATTGGCAAATCATATTAAGAAGGCTATCTCATTACTATGTTTACTTGTGTGAATGTAATAAGCCTTTTAACTTATCTTGGGGTTATTATATAATCTAAGTTACATATATATCTAGAAACCCTATTCTGAGGAAGTTTGAAATAATCTATATCTGAAACGAAGTTTACCCATACACCATAAACTGCAGGCAAAAAGATTAATCTGAGATGATATGTGTTATCATCTACTCACAACTACTTACTATCGGCTTCACCTTTTTACTGTAGACCAGAGTTGGCAAGATGGATGGCTCTTCTCGTAGCTTTAATAATCTATACCATCATATTTTTTAGCATTAAGTGGTCCCAACCTAAAGGGGGGATAACTATACCATCATATCTTTAGTAAGGTATCTATCCGGTAAAGGGTTTGGTGCTGTAATCAAAGATCAGTTTTTTATTCGACCCCTTAGTTGTAGTAATTTATCCTCGGTTAATTATGACTTTAAATATCTTTATTGGTATCTTTGCTTACTTTATATTTATGATATATACCCTTACTCTTAGTTCTGTACAGGTTGGTGTAATATGCTACCTTGGTAAATCATCTAATCCTTAACCCAGCTAATTTTTATCATAAGTTTATTGGGGTCAATGGGCTAAATTATCCTTCGACATGAGGCGGTGGTAGGGTTAAAAGTCCGAGTGTAGTGACGCTATTCGGCTCGTAATCGACTTTCAACTAAAACCTGACCAATTAACAATGACAACTGAGCCTCGGGGTTACTCGAGAGGTGAAAATCTGAAACTTTGGTTTCAGATTTAAATTCGGGGAGGTAACCGATTCCAACCGACTCCTAACCCATAAAATCTTTAACCGGTTAACCGCCCCTACTTTGAGCTGGGGTTCGGGTTCGGTTTAACTTTAATCGCCCGCGACTCATCACTCGGTTCAACTACGGCTTAGCGCAAGTTTGTCTAAACCATCTACCCTAACCAACTTGGAAACGGGGCTCGAATAGTATAACTGATCGGTTAGAAAGTTTACCAAGGTTCAAATATAGGCAAACCCTGCTAATCTGATCGTATTAAGCTCAACCTTTAATACCATCCGAAGGTAACAGTTAGCCAACCTTTTTTAACTAGAAGCATCAGTAAATTACGATGGCCTCGATCGAGAAACTGCTGATCCGGGGGTTAAGGTCCTTCGACCCCGATGACCCTTCGGTCATCAAGTTTTACAAGCCCCTCACCCTCATCGTCGGTCCGAATGGGGCGGGGAAGACGGTAAGTTCAGTTTTTTGGTTTGGAAGTTCTCCTTTACCTTTTATTAAATTTCTGCTCGGTTTGAGAGTTGGCTAGTTTAGTCAAGGGTTTAAGCGGGCGGGTTTGTTTCGGGGTAGGGGGTTGGTGGGTCAACTTGGGTTAATTTAGCGGCGCCAAAGGAGGTTAAGGTACCGCTGGGTAAGCCTATCCGTTTTGGTGGCCGCAGGTTTCAAATTGGCTCGCATGAAGGACTTTATCTGGGTTTGCCGTCCACTTTAAACTCAATGGGTACGTTACCTACGCTACATGTTCCCGCATCGCTTGTAGGTGGAGTAACCCTCCAAGTAACCCTCCAAGTTACGTTGCGAAGGGTTGAACTGTTATTTACAGAATGTCAAAGGTTTGATAAAATCTGTCACCTCGTTATAAGGACGAGGCTATGAGGAACGGGAAGCCTTTTTTATCAAATCCGGATCTTACGAGACTCCATTTACTTTAGATTCAAAAGCGTACGTTCATCTTAAATAAGGCAGTCAAGGCGGGAATCGTTTACAAAATCAGATCGAAATAAACGGGGTAGTGTGGGGCTAGCGTGGCTTATTTTGCGGAGATGGGCTTTCCAACGGTTGGTCAATCATGTTTTGTACGCCGGCTGATTTTTAGCCTGCAGCTCTACACTCGTAGCTTATAGGGTCCTTGGTGCGTGATGAAAATGGATAGAAGGGTTATAAATTTATGCTTGGGGAAAATAGGGGCCCGAAGCCCTAAGTTGAATAGATGGGCGTCAACTGATACCCGCTGACCACCCCTAGCCTCGGTGAGAAGTGCGGGTTGGGTAAAAGTCTGTTGCGTTTGGTGGTTTTCATGCTAGGCCTTACCGATGGATCTAATATTGAAAGAAAAATAGACCATCATCGAAGCCTTAAAGTACGCCACAACGGGCGAGTCGCCGCCCAACACCAAGGGAAGCGCCTTTATCCATGACCCGAGGGTGAGGGATGAACGGAAGGATTAAACTTTAGATTCTGGGCCGCACGGAGGTCACCTCCGAGGTGCGCCTACAGTTCTACAGCGTCAACGGGGTGGCGATGGAGAGCCACCGGTCCGCCCAGGTGCTCCAACGGAAGGCCACCGCCACCTTCAAAACCCTACAGAGCGTCCTCCAGTCCTACGACGCTGGGACCGGGGAGGTAAGCGGTAAGCCTCCAACCCACCTTGGGCAGAAAACCAGCGCCACGCTGCGGTCGGCCGATCTGGATGAAGAGGTGGCCCGCAACCTGGGGGTCACCAAGGCCATCCTCGACAACGTGATCTTCTGCCACCAGGAAGAGTCGAACTGGTATCCAATTTAAGTGGCCTAAAACTTTGTAGGCCCTTATCGGATTCGAGCACCTTGAAGAAGCGGTTCGACGAAATCTTTGCCTCCACCCAGTAAACGGGTTTGCATATACCTAACGGCTTAAGCTACTCAAAGATGAGCGACAATCTACGGAAGATGCTCAAGGCCGAGATGGCCGTTCTAAACGAGCACCGCACGCATCTCGCCATCAAAGAAAGGGACCGCAACGCCTCGCAGAAGGTACCTCGTTTTAGTGATCCTCGCATACCGCGTTAGCTCAAGCTGCAAAACCGCGAACTTGAAGAGCTGGTTTTGAAGTATAAAGACCAGGTTGAGCCCCTCACCGCGAAGCTTGATGAACTTAGCCTGAGTATCAAGGGGCTCTCGGAGGGGGCCGCGGAGCAGCAAGAGAGCCATCACTCGCCTAGCGATTTTGGAGCGTGAGGCTACCAACTATACGCGTGAGGTTGACAAGATTCGGCAAAACTTTCGGGAGATTCAAGGTACCTTATCATCCATCCCTAACTTTCAGCGCCCGGTGAAACTCTTGAACGTATGCGCGTTGAGAAAGAGGCTCAGATTGGTAGCGCGAAGGAGCAAAAGGCCCGAGCGGACTTACTCCACGAGCAGCTCAACGAGGAGCTGATGTCTATCCAGGACATGAAGTGCAGCCTGCTCTCACAACAGGGTAAATTGAAGTCAGACGCGGAGGTAGGCGGTATCGCGTGAAGCAGCCTTAAACGCTTGGCCTATAGACCTACGAGCAAACTTACCAGGAGATCCGAGAGCTACTACTTGAAATCCGCCCACAACTTCCGGGGGCCGCCACCGAAGCTAGCTTAATTGGTGAGATCAGCGAGGAAACCATCACGGAGCTCCACCAGCTTCTCGAAACCCAAATTGCATATGACCGTAAGGAGGCGGAGGACGCCAAGGAGCGCAGCCGCGCGAAGCAGAAGGAGGTTACCGAGCTGCTGCAGGAGCTCCGCATCCAGGAGCACCAGTGCCAGCTCATCCTCGCGTCGTCGGCCAGCAAAAAGGTTTTACAGCCCCTTGCCCCGATAACCTTTCAGGAGGAGTGTACGCGCAAGCTTAATGAGGCGCGCAACCGGCTCGAGCTGCACCGATCGGAACTGTCGGGCATCGAGGCCCTCCGCCACCAACTCCAGGAGAAGGTAACGGCGGCATGCCAGCCTAATTCCACACCTAGGAGCGGGAGCTTGAGAGTGCTAAGCTGCAACTCGTTGACGCCGATATCGACGGGAAGATCACCCAGAAGCATCATGAGTTATCCCGAGCCGAGGAGCTTCTTTCAAAGGCTTCGGAAGAGCTGCCGTCTCCCACCCAGAATTCTACTACCGAGACGCATATCACGCTCACCCTCAAGATGGCTGAGCACAAGGAGAAGAGCCTTCGCCTTAGGAAACTTATCGAGGCTAACGGCAGGCAGTTTGAACGCCACCTCAACCATACGCCGCTCCCCCAATCCATCGGCTACCAGGTGCAGTCCACGCTCGCCGTCAAGAAGGAGGAAATCAAAGCGACGTCTCGGCAGGTTAAGGACAGGTACATGGAGTTGGCTGGTGCGGAGGCCAAGTTCGCCCTGCTTCAGGGTCAGGTTAGTGATAGGCAGACCCAGCTGATCGGTAAGTCAAAGCACCCCGTTTTAGCTTTAGCTAAACCGTTGATCGGGCGTAGAGCTTCAAAGCCAGGTTCGGGCCGCCTGTGGTAGCCAGGATCTTCCCACGGTGCTTAAACAGTCCGAAGACCTACTGGTGCTAAAGGAGAGCCAGCTGCACTTAACCAAAGGCATGGAGAGCGTCTACTCTGATCTGTTGGAAAAGTTATCAGACTCAAGCAGCCGCCAACATGAACCCAAGCGGCTAAAGTGCGAGTTTAGACATGCCACCCCCGAGAGGTGCCCACTCTGTGATGCATCCTTCCTGAAGCCTTGGGACGCCAAACAACTCTTGAACGACCTTATCGAGAAGCAGCTCGGTTATCAAGCGTCGGCGCGCGAACTCACCTTGGAGCTTCAAAGGGCCAGAGATGACGCTAAAACCCTGCGCAACGCGTTGGCGACTTGGCACCGGCTTGACCACCTCTGCAACGTCGAGCTCCCCAGCTTAGAGGAGGAGCAGCGGCAATACGCCGAGCAAGCCGTCGAGCTGCGGAGGGAAGTGAACAAGGCCGAGGCCGAGTTGCAGCGGTCGCAGCTGGATGCTACCCACCTCGAGAAGCTTATCAGACCGGCTCTCGAGATCAGCATCCTGGACAATCAGCTCCAACAGCTCGACGATGAGATCCGCCTTCTCCCCAAAGATGCCACTTGCCCAAACTCGGATGGGCAGCCTAACAAGGCTGCTAAATATGCTGCCCAGTGGTAGATGGCAACTTTGAAGATTAACTCGGCCTTAAATAGTAAACAACTCCGCACGGATCTGGAAGCCTTGCGATCGAAGCAAGGGGCTATGCATAAACACATCAAAGGTTTGGAGGATGCCGTCCATGCGGCGAGGGAAAAGGTGGCAGATGTGGGTTCTCAAGGCCAGATGGTTTTGCAACTAACCAGCCTCATAATGAGCCTCGAAGAGGAGTTGAGTAGGGCTGAGACATCGGCCGCGTCAAAGGCAGCCCAGCTGAAGGAGCTCACCCCTCAGATTGCGATCAAGCAGCAGGAGATCGAGCTTGCCATCTCGATCGGGGATGAACTCATCACCCAGCATCACGCGAGCCTCAACCGGTTTACCCAGTACAGGGATAAATTACGCGCCAAGCGGGACGCTATCCGGCAACTTGAAAGCGCCGACACTCACGCAAAGCTGAACCAGATGAACATGGCGATCCAACGGCACGACGCTAACATCTCCCAAACCAGGGCCCAACTCCAGCAAACCAACGAGCTGATCAAAACCCTCGATGCCCAGATCAAGTCCAACCTAAGCGACATCGACAACCTCCTCCAAAATCTCCACCACCTCAAAGTCTCGGCTCAGCTTGCCGCGGTGAAGCGGGAGCACGCCGACCTCAAACAGTCGTGCGAGGACACCACCTACGAGAAGCTCCAGGCGGAATTGATTCAAAAGCGCAAGGATCAGAACCTCATCATCGCCAAGGTAACCAACCCTTTACCGATCCCGGCTGACTAACGATAGCGGGCTGGGCTCCTGGGGGAGATCAAAGTCCTCGAAACCCAACTGCAGCGCAACCGCAACGAACTCGACATCAACTACAAGGGCATCGAGGAGGCCTACCGGACAACCGCTCACCGGGTTGCGGTAAACCTCTCTAGCTCGCTTAACTGACCTAAAAGACGGGTGAGCTCAAGACCGAGGACCTTGAGGTCTATACCGCCGCCCTAGAAAAGTAAGCTGGCCGACGTCGACTTAACCATTAGGGCCATCATGAAATATCATTCCATCAAGATGGCGGAGATCAATAAGATCATCCAGGAGCTATGGGCGGCGACCTACTTTGGATCCGGTAACCCGATTCCTAGTTGGGGGCTAACAGCCTAGACATCGACACCGTCCGGATCAAATCCGATATCGAAAAGCAAACCTCGCGTAGCTTCAACTACCGCGTAACTTTGGTATCTATCGCTTACCTCGCCAGGTGGTTATGGTCAAGGGTGGCATCGAGCTAGACATGCGGGGGAGGTGCAGCGCGGGCCAGAAGGTATTGGCCTCCATTATCGTCCGCCTGGCGTTGGCGGAGGCCTTTGGTGCCAACTGCGGCATCCTTGCGCTCGACGAGCCCACCACCAACCTGGACCGTGACAACATCCAAAGTTTGGCCCGGAGCCTAGTCAGGTAGGGCGTCGGTGCGCGGTGACTAAACGGCATCCAGCCTCATCCGGTCGCGCCGCAACCAGCACAACTTTCAGCTGCTGGTCATCACCCACGACGAGGAGTTCACCGCCGACCTTGGGCGGTCGGATCATACCGACTACTACTGGGTGGTCGCCAAGGATAACGGGTAAGCCGGATTCGATCTTACCAACATTCCTCGAGGCAGACTTCGCGCATCCGGCGGAAGGATATCAAGGACCTGTTTTAGTTGGCCTGTACCGAGGGCTCACATCCTACGGAACCTATGGGGCAACGATTCACGCCGCTCCAGTCGATCCCTCAACCAAGCTCTAGCCCAGGTTCCCCACCTTTACCAACCGTCCCACCCTCCGCATCGTACCCAGCAAACTTTCGCTAGCCATCTTAGAATATAGCTGGGTCCAGGGTAGTTTTTATCGTATACCCTTTATCAGCATCACAGTAACCCTGTCGTGATTAAACGATGCTTGTAAAGTGACCAAACTTGAGCTGAGATTAGCCTGTAACCTTCTGCATCAACCAGTCCCCCTTTTAGAACCGTTTCGGCCTTTATCATCCGGTGCGCAGCTATACACAAACGGGCGGTATAATACGGGGTAGGGGTGTCAACTGATTTGGCTCCGGTACGGTTAGGCCTAGCTTCCGAATTGGAACCAGGGTTGGGTATAAGTTCCAGAGGGGAAAATCGCAACGTTGGAATTGGTTGAGGGGAGGGCTTTTGACCCAAGTGGGGTTAAATCTAGTTAAGGGTTAGCCTAGGGCCCATATCTAATATATAAAATAGATAAAAAATTTGTGGTAAAAGAGCCAACTTTGAAAAATGCACTGCAAAGTATGAAACAATCAAAAGATGTGCTAAAAAGGTATGAAACCTGATAAAAACTGCACTAAAACGTTTAGAATAATCGATACACAATATCCTAAAAAAGTATCAAATAATCGATAAGCATGAAGAATCGATAAAAAACCTTTTTGAAGCCAGCGACATATTTCAAACCGCCCTATAGATTTCAGCTCTTAAATCCAAATTGGAGCGTATAATGGGTTGGGTCCAAGTGTGAACTGTAAGCTACTAAGGATATACGGTGCCGAAGGTATATATTATAAAGGATTATACTCTTCAGTGCGTTTTTTAAAGCTGATCATTACACGATCAGCGTGACCGCCATGACATTATTAAATTGCTCGAATCATCAGTTTGTTGAATTAGTACAATTTTATATAACCCTTTACAGCTTCAGCTAGGATTTTCTATGGCCAAGTTGCCGACGGGTATCGGTAATCAATAAGTATTTATCAACTCTATGGAATATATTTAGGTTGGCGGTTACTATACACCACAGCACTGACCGGTTCAAGCAGTCCCCTGCACACACACTATCATCACACACATACAGACTCATACATAAACCATCAGAGATAAGTGCATCCATGGGATGGACAAGCATGCAGGATACCATATTTAAAGTGATCACGAGCAACAATACCAAACAAAAACTGAGATATCAATAACCTACACTAGGTGACTGCACTGAACACCCTGCACACACTATCACACACCCACATACAGACTCATGCACGCACCACCAGAGATAGGTGCACACATGGGATGAACAATTATACAAGCTACCACATTTAAAAGTGATAAGCAACGATACCAAACAAAAACTGAGATATCAATAACCTACACTAGGTGACTGCACTGAACTGGGATCCACACTCTTTACGATATCTAACGTGCAACGTAGAAAGAGATCGAAACAAATTTACTATATATCGATAGCCATATATGCCCATGTATAAACCCAGGACAGTATATACAACAGTGAGCACTGATCGTATTTCATAGAACACTTGTAAAAATATTACAACAAAAAAGCACCATACATCTACATTCTGTGAAGGCTCAGATTTAACTTAACCCAAGCTTACTATAAATTTGCAGCTCTAGTGTAATTCTGCCTTAAGGTTACATCTAAATTCAATAACTAACGATGATGCGAATTATAAATGATAAATTCGGTTTCCATTGTGGAACTTATACCTGTATCCCATGCAGCCACCCAAATATTTTTTTGAAAGAGCCTATATATACGCAGCGCTGGGTGGTATCAGTTGCTTAGAGTTTACATTAGACCCAATATAATATAAGCTTTAATTTGTAACCGTGAGCCAAATTCTATAAGTCAGGTTGGAAGATGGCGCCAACTTCAAAAAGGGTTTTATCAAGTATTTATACTATTTCAATTTTTTTGTTTAGTTTGGTTTGACCACATACTAAAATTACTAATGGCTAACTACAATACCTAATATAATCCATCTATTTAGTTGAGTTGATTGAATCGATTACATAATAAACTTCCCAATGGGTATCTACAATATTTCTTTTAGCCTATCTGTTTGGTTGATTTTGATCGGATCAATTGCATACTATAACTAATGATGGCCATCTACAACACTATAAGCTTGGCATGCTATGGCATCATGCATACCTTGGAATCTGAACTTATCCCCAGCATTAGACAGATACATGTCAAAACTAAATTACTGGTCAGATACTGGACCAATCCTTACAGAACTGGAATGGGACTACCATGGGATCATCTTTATTTAAAAAGTTCAATTAAAATTGATCCAGTAGCTTTGGAGCAATCTATAATCCATATAAAGGACACTATCAATCAAGGTTTCTCTTAAACTACAAAAGCTAGGAATTTAAAAATTTGACATGGAAAGTATATTCAAACTTTGCAGTTTTGCCAAGAAACCATTTATTTTAGGATGGTCAAGTATTTTTAATATGTGAAAGGCAGGTTCAAATTTACCTTAATAGTTTAATTATTATAAAATGATTCAAAAATTGAGAAAATTTTTCAAACAAGTATTTCAGAAAATAATCAAACCTACGTCCATGAAATTTGTTATGTATGTGCAGCGTGGGTGTTGGATATCAAGTATGTTAAGGATTTTTAATTCAATCATAGCAACAAAAATTGCAAATTTTTTTCTTTATATAAAAAGATACTATAAATCAAAGGTTCTCTTAAACTACAAAAGCTAATGATTTTCAATTTGACATAAAATTTTTTTTTAATTTTTAGTTCATATTAGAAACCATACAGTTCTAGAATTTTTTTTAGATATGCAAAAAACAGTTTAAATTTTACTTTTAAAAAATTCACCTATAAAACAATTTAAATTAAATTACTATATACAAAATTACCTTACAAAACCAAGCCTATGTTTATGGATTTGCTATGTATATGTGATTGAGTTTAAATATGGGTTAGGTAATGGATTTTATACTCAATTTTAACTTAAAAATTTATAAAACTTATAAAAACTAGCTATATAAGCTAAACTTATCATATATCTCAAACCACATAAGCTTAATTTAAAATTTGGGACAGATAACTTTTTGGTTCATTGATACCTACTAAGAAGAAAGTATTTGAGGTGGGGTCAAACTTGGAACAAATATACCACATTGAGAATTTTTTAGCCAGTACAGGTTTCAAACTTGTACTGAACAAAACCTGCACTAGATTGAAGCAGGAATTCCCTGCCAGGCTAACCACCCAATACCTACTAAGAAACCATTTATTAAAATAATTTACTTTTTATACCTAAGATCTGATTTTGTTAAGTAATAAATATCTACTATAACAATTTAAATTTATAGATTATATTAAAATATGATTTATTCCAAACTAAAAACCCACTGCACAAAATTTGGTATTTATATGCCAATTAAGTGTTAAGTTTACAAGTAGAAAGGGTTTTTGAAATTTAATTTCTAACCAAATAAATAAGAAGCTTTAAATCAATATATAAAAAGCTATTTTTTTAAATTCAAATCACATTAGCTAGTATTTAAAATTTAATAAAGCAGTAATTAGTTTATGAACAAAGGCTAAAAACCATATAGTAAGCTAGATGAAGTATCTATTCTATAGCATGGTGGTGAGCATTTTTATTAATATTGTTTCAGCTAGCAGTTTAGATCTTATTTAAATGAATCAACAGGTTTAACAGGTTTGCTATGCAATAATGTTAGCTTAACTGGGTGAATCATGCTACCAATCTGCTGTAGGTTTGGTTCAGAACAGGTTAAAACCTATAATGGCTAAGGGACTTATTTCCTCCCCTCCCCTTCATTATTTTATATCAACAAATTGAATAAAAATATGGAGATAAAGATGAAAATTTGAAATAGGGTGGTTGCCTAGCAGGGTGAAACCTGTTAACACTCAGGTGCAGGTTTGGTTTGTAATAGGTTTAAAACTAATACTATCTAGGATGCTGTATTGTTTCCTTTCATCCCTTCATAAAACTATTTTAAGTTATAAAGCATAAATGAAGATATAGATATTGAAAAAAATGATAAGGCAGTTTTCTATTAAGTAGTTCCTGCTGCCATTAAATAAAATAATCAAGGTGGTTCAGCCTGGGGACAAATTTACCATGCTGAGTTTTTCAAGCCAGTATTGGTTTAAACTTGTGTCAAATGAACCTGCACTGGAGTGAAGGTGGGTTTACCCTGCCCAGCTAACCACCTACCACAGAATATTAACTTTAATAAATAGGTTTTTAAGTGATTATAGTTATTTTATTGACTTTATAGGGTCAATAGCTTTAGCGGAGTAGTTGATGGTTATCTATAATATAAAATCTAAAGTGATCAATTCAAAGCATCTGATAAATCATAAAAACTATAACAAATCATGGGAATCTGCTGCTAGTGCATGATCAAACTTGGAAAAATAAAAGTCAAATCAAGAACCTCCTAATTTTTGAAGCTGGTTAAAAAGTATGGGTGTGTATGTATATTTATATCATTTCTCCATTGAGTCTAGTAGGTCTAATTTATTGCCCAAGTAGTTGAGGATTGTCAATACAACATGATAAACCATTAAATTACTCAGCAACCAACTGAATGACAAACTCTATTGAGTCTGATAGATTCAGCTTATTTAACAAGTGGATGAAGATTGTTGTGGATTAAACCAGAGAATGCCTTTTTTCAATTTGTCCCAATACTAGTGAATTGGTTGGGAATTATCTAAATATAATTTACTAGTATTGATGGTTGTAGCTTCCAAGAGAGGGAGTTCCAAGTTAACATTTAAGATTAATTCAATGAAATAGACTTCTTTATTTTTGGGGATGATATCAGATAGTTTACCAGATCAGGGTAGGATTGCCTACCCTGAGAAATTGAGTCAAAGGAAGTTTTAACCAATGGCATGCTGAAGATGCAGGTCAATGAGTGCAAAGCTATTCTTTGGCAACAGATGCTGATAATTCTAATAGGAAGGCATTAGGATGCCAAAAAATTATATAATTATGGGATTATTTCCTAATAAAAATATCTTTTTCTTGAAATACTAACTTTTACTAGTAATTGAGTTTTTAGTTGATTTAGGATGTAAGTGCCTAGATATAATTGTGAACAACATATTGAGTGTCAATTGAACCATTATAAAGCTCAGATTTTTGTTCCCTGTCATCATACAGAAAAATTGTGTTAAGTTAGGAATACCTTCATGAGCCTGTGCAGTGACTACTTTTCAGAAAGTGGTGCTCACTACAGGGGGGTTCTGAGCTGACGTTGTCTAAAAGCTATTGAGGTAAGAAGAAATGAGTGGATAACAAGTGATCAAAAAGGAGAATACCAAGCTGAGGCTGAAGCATGCTGAACTTCTGAAATTGTGGACTTAGAATATGTGGGAATAAAAATGTCTAGGAAGATATATGAGTCTATCCATTATCACATAAAGCAGCATAAAGATTTTAAAGAAGAAGTCATGAAGCTATACTTGCTAGTCAGTGACATGAAGACTCACAACCAAGCTGAGGTTAAGGGAATCTGAACTGAGTTGTCAGGGCTTGAAGTTACAGTGTTGGATTTCATATCTCAGAAGCAAGGAGAAGAATTAATGGGCCAAGTTGCTGCAATTGAGGGTATTATGCTGAAGCAGAGCTCAGACATGATCAAGGCACAGGATCAAGCTATGCTGTTAGTGAGTACCATGGACAACAATACTGATTAACTCCGCCAGCTGGCCAAGAAACTGGAGGAACTACATCAGAAGTACCTAAAATTGAAAGCGTGGAAGTCTAGCTGCAAGAAGTTGGAAAAAAACTTTACTGATCAGCTATCTACGTTAGAAGGGGACAATGGCCGTGGCCATGAGGGCTCCAAATGCAGATTTGCTTTTATAAAGAAAAGCCCCTCATATGGTGATGAAAATTTTAATGCATTTTGTTGAGGCGCACTATAAAAGGTAAATCATACCCCAGCAGCTTACTCCATATAGCACTCTTCCTCTTCTGTGCAAACTATCAGCCAGTGGTCTAAAATCAGCAGCAATCCCCTTAGACTCTAGAATTTCAGATAACTCCAAAACCGCCAGAGTTTCAATGGAACAATATTATGGCATTCTTAATGTTGTTTGAGATGGCCATGGTGGGATGTGGGGATAATCAGAAGGCGGCCACTGTTATAAAATGCCTTGACACTGCAAGACAGGAAATTATTCTGCCCCATATAGTCGCCAGCAAATGGTCTTATTCAGAAGCTAAAATGGCAATTATAGGGAAGTTTGGCAGCCTGGAGCACCTTGCAATCAAAAGCAGGAGTTCCTCAGCTTTAGTTCTGACAAGGTGAGTCTAGAAAAGCCTTCACCAGTTGCTTCTATCAGGAAGCACAGATACTTACAGGGGTGGGAGCATTAACTGAAATAAATGCCTGTACTGCCATAAAGTCAGTGCTGTGAGGACACAAAGAACTCAATTGGGTAATGATCCCCACGCTGACCTTGGATACAAAAACAGCTCAAATGGTCAAGTCCATGCAAATGTGTAAGGCCACCTTTGATGCCCCCAACAAGACCTTTACAACGCCAACAATGCTCCTATGGCTTATGAGGGAAACTCTCCCATTAAAAGAATGAGTGGGACCAATCCCAAAGGTTGAGTAATTTTGTTAAAAAAACTTTGCAAAATCCATATGCAGAACCAGGTCATCTGCTACAAGTGTGGAAAATATGACATATTTCCCAGTTCTAATGCACAAACCTGACAAAATTAACATGGTTGTCCTTACCAATAAACAAATAGCCTTTATGGAAAATATTGGTGGAGTAGACATGGAACAGTCTACCTCCGCCTTTGCACATGTTCCCCTTGATCATGTTTTTGCAGTTACACGCTTGCAAGCAAGGGCCCATGAGCCCAAAGTAATCAAGAAGTGGCGCGACCCTATCTAAATAAGACACAAGTCCTGACAATGCAGATGGAAGCCAATGGTCCTTTGAACTGTGTTAATGTTTTGATCATATTACTACATAAAGGAACAATTTTATGAGTTAGTCAAACAGCATTTGTAATCTTTTGATTTGGGAAATGATGCCGCCATCTATTAAGTAAACAATATTTCTTCCTATTCTGATTGCCTTTTTTCTGATATGTGAATAAATCAAGTAAGAGTTTTAGCTATCATTAATAGTGGGTCTCTGACCAATATTGTTTCTACAAAATCTGTGAAGAGATTAAGGCTTTCCCCCAACGTAGATCATAATAAGGTCTACAGGATGGCAGGCCTACATACCACAAACTTTTAAGGTGCCTATAGCGCCTTGTACTTACAATTCAGCTCCCTTATTGTAACCTCCCTGGCCATAATTCTGCCCAACCAGAATTACAAAATATTGATTGGCACTGATTTCATGCAACAGGATGTGGTCCAGTGTGATTTTTTAAAAAATCCTCTCAAAATGTTAGGACAAACTTTGCCAGAGATCTACCACCAAAAAAGGGAACCATCCCTGACCAAGAAGAATAACTACATTAGTAAGATCTATGAAGATGGTGTAAGTCTCAGGGAACATCCTTTGGATCTCTATTGGGTCATCTTCCCATTCCCAAATAAAAAGCCACCAAAGAGGATGGCGGTACCTCTCATCACTCAGGGTGATCTTGCTCATGTAGTATATGAGTGATGAGTGACAGCTTGTCCACTTTGGATCCCACCCCCAATACCCACACTCACCTCAGCAGAACTGTTGCAGGTAATTAGAGAAATCTGTGCCAAGATTACCAAATTGAAATTGGTCAGATCTAATTTGGGCAGCAATCTGGCTGATGCCCAAAATTCAAATGGCTGTAAAAGCATGAAGAATGAGATATCAGCTAGATCGCCTGACAGTTTCAATTCAATCACTAAATCAATAGAACAAATATTGGGCGCCATTGACGAGGGTTCAAAGCCCCCTGATGGTAATTTGGGCTTTGCACCCGATGTGCTGCTGTTGACCAAACAAACGGTTAAATGACTGAGCGCAGGCAGGTTGGCTGTCCCAAACCTGTTCCCAAACAAATGGACCTGTCCCTATATGGGATGGCCTTGGGGGATTCCCATTGCCCATCAGGCCAAATGCCATCATGCTAACCGTCAGAAACGTAGTTGAGCCCTGGTTCAGACATTTGAGGTTGAACTGACAGAGACTCATCCGGCCACCAAATTTTGCAATTTCAGTTCCCAAATAATAAACCTGCCCATTCCCAAAAAATTCGCTGGTTAGGTCAAATTTGTGGGCCCTGACCCCATCCTGTCACTACCCAATCAACCACTATTTAATAAGTTGCATGGCACTGAGAAAATTGTTGTTCAATTTTCTTTTTTTCCTTTCCAAATAAAATTTTACCTAAAAAACCAATTTTTTTTTATTTTCTGTTCTGACTGCATCCCAGATAACATTTCTTTGGTGGCCCATTGCCCCACACTCTGGGTGGTCTTTACCAATTCTTTTGGTCACTATGGCTCCCTCCATCGCCAATTGGGCCCAGCAAGTCTGACACTTTTGGCTTTACAACCCCGCTCTTGTGAACTTCTGGCAACAATACATGGGGATCTTATGGCCCTATGTCCATCAATGGAAAGAAAGAATCCATCTCCTTATTGCCTCTGATGAGACAGCCTCTTAAGCCAAGAATCTCGTTGAAACTATCCCAGTATCCCACCTCTAGCAGCTGGAACCACTGAGTTGGGAATGGGTTCAGTGTGTTTTGTCATTGGCCTACTCCTCACCCTGTTGTTGCACCACCACTTCGTGGTATCACATTTCCTGGCTCCATATTAAGTCATATAGTTGGCAATGCCTCTAGCATTATGGCTTACTTTTTAGGTGCTCACACATCCTGACTGGCAGGCCAGTCTAAACTCCTTCTGCCATTTCCATGACAGATGGGATCATTCACATAAAGTTTTGGCAGGTTATAAAATGTCATTGGCCGTACCAGCTTAAGTTGAAAAATGTTGGGGATTCCTTTAAAAGTGCAAGTGCTGATGGCTATGAAGTTCAGGGAACAATGCATCATCAGAACCAGGCTTACCTTGGATATTCAAGACTATCTGTAAGTCTTGGGGGACGCCCCCTGGGCGTTGATCAGGCCATTTTCCCATTCCTGGAGCAAGAAGGTATCAAAGAGGATGGCAGTACCCCTTGTTACTTAGGGCGATATCACCCACATGGTAGACAAGCACTGGGTAACAGCTCTTCTGTTTTGGATCCCTCCCCCAGTACCCACACTCACCTCATCAGAACTGTTATGGGGAATTAGTGAAATCTGCATTGAGATCACCAAAAATGAAAATCAATTGATACAAAATTGAGCGGCAATCAGCCTGATGTTCAGATTTCAAATGGTTGAAAAGGGATGAAGACTGATCTATTGGACAGAATTTTGACAGTTTTGATTCAGCCAATGCTAAGTTGAAAACATGGCCCCTCCCAAAATTATTGGGGATCATCCCTGATGGGCAGGTAACAGCATCAGGCACCATCTATGAGGGTTCAAGGCTTCCTGCTGGCAAATTGGGCGTTGCGCCCAATGCAACGCTTCTGACCAAACAAAGGGCCCAGTAACCAGGCATGGGCAGATTGGGCGTCCCAAACCCATTCCCAACCAAATGGGCCCACCCCTACATGGGGTGGCCTTGGGGATTCCTGCTGCTCGTTGGGCCAAACGCCATTGTGCCAACTGTTGGAAACATAGGTGAGTCTCAGATCGGACGTTTGAGGTTGAACTGACAGCGACTTGCCCTGCCATCAAATTCTTTGATTTCAGTTCCCAGTAACTTATCTGCCCCATTCCCAAACAATTCACCAGTTAGGTCAAACTTGTGGGACCCAATCCCAACTTGTTTCCTCTCTCTAAATTGACCACTATTTAATCAGTTACATTGCACTGAGAAAATTGTTGGTCAATTTTCCTTTCTTAAATTTTCATTAAAAAACTTTCCTAAAATCTAGTTTTTATGTTGGAAAACAAATCGCCTTTTCCACCGACCCTAATACTCCCCTCAGGTTAATGGCTATGTTCATATGGTATTTTATTATGTGCCTGTATGATATTCTGGCTCATTGGCAGTTATTAGGGAAATTCCTTCCCAGTTCCATATCCATCATATCAGCAGCAGTGCCTCTGGGAATTCTGGTCTGCCATTCAGGGTGCTTTGGCCTTTAGGCTAGCAGGCTGGTCTAATTCTTACTTGCTGTTTACCTGACATAATTAACCATTATTCTTAGCCATTTCCACTTTTCTTGTATATATTGGTGCAGCAATGGTCCCTTCTTTTCAACTGAACCAGGTTGGAAAGAAGATT
Source organism: Massospora cicadina (assembly GCA_022478985.1). Taxonomy (NCBI): domain Eukaryota; kingdom Fungi; phylum Entomophthoromycota; class Entomophthoromycetes; order Entomophthorales; family Entomophthoraceae; genus Massospora; species Massospora cicadina. The sequence goes on along the minus strand of JAKSZP010016429.1, from coordinate 7,260 downwards.
TTCTCTGTCACACATTAGTCCAGTTCCACTCAAAACTCCAAACCCATACCCCATAGTTGCTGCGGCACATTCTGCCCATGTCAGTAGAATCTGACATTCCAACTTGCAACGAGTTTACCTCCCATAAAAGCCTAGTGGTTTCCCCTGACCCCACTACCATCTCTTTGGTATCACTGGATTCATCCACAACTACCAATAAAGAGAACTCTGCTTACTTCTTAGTATCCATGAAGATTAGTGTTGGGTCCCATCACGTCTCCTTTGAGGCCCTGGTGGACACTGAAGCTGCAGGAAATTTTATGGTTGTAGAACTGGCTCAGCAATTGGAACTCGACCTGGATGCAAGTCCTTCAGTGATGGTTGCATTGTCAGCCTCTCAAACCTCATACCTGGTTTGCTGACCAGTCACATTTTCAATACACCAGTTCAGCTTCTGCGACCACTTCTCTGCTATGCCAAACTTGGTGTTTCCAATGATCTTAGGAGTGGGATGGTGGCGCTGGCAACATGTCAAAATTCACCTGGAGTCTAACATGCTGTCATTCATTAATGATCAACTGGAGGGGGAATTTCCCCTAATTGACACTCTTAAGAAAACTCAAGGTCACAGTTCTATCACTTCCCTCGTCTCCCCTACTAACATACCATCCAATTTATCAGAAAGTTTAATGCGCTATCAAAGCATTTTTGATTTTTTAAAGGCGGATCATCTGCCTCCTCACACTAGATTTGAATTTGGTTTTTGTACAACGGTGGAGTTGGTGAATATCAACTGCCCGTTGTATTCCCACACAGCAGAGGAGGAGGCTGCGCTCAACACCTGTTTGGACAATGTGTTGAAAAAAGGGTGGTTATTCAAGGAGACATTTCCAGTCACATCTCCCATCATCTTTTTGCTAAAAAAGCCGATGGTTCCCTCCGCCCCTGTGTGGACTATGGACACTTAAATAAAATCACAGTTTCTGATCCCTACCCCCTGCCTTTAGAACAGATGATAAGAAAGCAATCGCCAAATCTTGGGTGTTTTCCAAGCTGGATCTCATTCAATGCATTCAACCAGATTTGAATAATGAAAGGGCAAGAATGGTTAACAGCAATCTAGATGAAGCGGGGCGTTTTCTAATTCCGCATAATGCCTTTTGGGCTGAAGAATGCTCCCGCTATGTTTCAATTCATTATTGACAATGTACTGGGTGACCTCCGGTTTACCTGCGCAGTTACATATATTGATGACATTCTGGTTCACTCCATGACTCCTGAACAACACGCTACTGACTTGGAAGCAGTTGTGGCTGCCTTACATAAGGCAGGCTTGTTTGTCAAGTCTTCCAAGTGTGAGTTCTATAAGGAAGGAGGTTACCTTCCTTGGGAACCTCATCCTTAAAGATGGTTATGCAATCCCTCCCAATAAGTTGGATGCTATCCAAGGATGGCCAACCCCAACTACCAGAAACAACTATGGAGTTTTCTTAGGAACCATCATTTTCTTAAAAAAGTTTTCACCAGCACTTTCCCAGCTTGCTGCCCCACTCCACCCCCTTACAGGGAAAAATGTACCATTTTGCTGGATGGCCAAATGCCAACAGGCATTCAAATCAATTAAAGAGGTGTTTGTGTCCCCTCCCATTTTGAAACACGCTGATCCCACCAAGCCATATATTGCATGTGATGCCTCATTGGTAGCAGTGGGAGCGGTGTTGATCAAGGAGCATGATGGCTTGGAACACCCAGTTACCTATTTTTCCTAAAAGTTCACCTCTATGGAGCAGTCTTGGGCCATTTATGACAAGGAGCTGGCAGCCATTGCATAGGCATTAACTCATTTTAGGTATCTGTTACAGGGTGCTCAACATGAGTTAACAGTCTGCACGGACCACCAGGATCTCTTGTACTTTTGTAAACCCCAAAAATTGGTGCATTGGCAAGCCCAAACCTATCAGGATTTGTGCAGTTTTGATTTCAAATATGAGTTCATAAAAGGTGCGCTCAATGTATTTCCTGATTTTCTCAGCCGCAGCCCCGCCCACTGTTCCACGGATCTGGAGGAAGTGGATCTCATTACTGTGATTCCTGCCACCCAAATCCTGTCAATCGTCCCCCTTGTCATTTCTTCTGTTGCTCTGGCCCCTGATTCTCTGTTAATTGCTCAGGTCTTAGCCAGTCAAATGGCCTGCCCTGAGGGCATGGAGCTGGTTGATCAGTTATCTCACCAGAAGCATAAACACTTCCTATACTCATCGTAGGAGGGTCTTATTTATTTTCAGTCACGCATTTGGGTTCCCCCTCCTTCCCAACTGAGGTATTCCGCACACATCACGATCCCCCACAGTCGGTTAACCTGGTACTAAGAAATGCATTGATTTGATTAAACGGACCTACAATTGGGTGGGTTTGACAAAAGAAGTTCTAGCCTAGATCGCTGACTGCATTACTTGTGCTCAGGCTAAGTCAGACTGCTCCAGTAGAAACAATATTTTACACCCCTTAAAGCAGGCAGAGGGTCCATGGACGTCAGTGTCCGTGGACTTTATTGTCAAACTCCCCTGCTCTAATTAGTTCACAGTGGTGATGGTGGTGGTTGATCATTTCACTAAATTTTCCCTCTTTATTCCTTGCAATTCAATGATTATGTCGGAGGAGACCGCACACCTTTTTGTACGTCACATGTTCTCAATGTTTGGTCTCCCACAGGAGATTATCAGAGATCGTGGTTCACAGTTTATGGCGCAGTTTTGGAGTGAACTCCTATCTATCCTAAACATATCCACCTGCCATTCCACAGAGTACCATCCCCAGTCTGATGGACAGACTGAGCGAGTCAAACAATTTCCTTGAAGTACCTGCGTTGCTATGCTGCGGCTGCTCAGGATACCTGGGCCAATGACCTTCCTTTCGCTTAATCTGCTTATAACAATGGAATGCACGCATCTACGGTGTTTTAGCCCTATGAAGCGATGTTGGGTTACAATCCTTCATTTTCAGTTGGACCTTGCTTGTGGCCTGAGGTCCAAGCTGCCGCAGATCACGCTGACCATATTAGGTCAAATCAATCCTTGGTGCGGGAGCACCTCACCAAAGCTATTGATGACGACAATTAATTCACAGATTGTAAGGGGCTCTTGGGTCATGATATAACAGTGGACTCCTATGTTATGCTCAATACCCGCCATTTATCTATTCAAGCGCCTTCCCATAAATTCGCAAGTAAGCGTTCCAGCCCCCATTTGGTGGAAAAGGTCTTGGGTAGTGGTGCATTCCAGTTGAAGCTTCCAGCTAACTGGAAACAGCATCCCATCTTCCATATTCCCAGCTGTCGCCTTTCAAGGGTATGGTTCCCATGGAACCTGAACCAATCATCATCGAGGATGCAGAAGAGGCTGAGGTGGAGAGTATCCTGGCATCCTGTAAGTCCCACCAGTCCTTTCAATATATTGTGGTTTGGAAAGGTTATCCAGCCTATGAGAACAGTTTGTTCAAGGCGCGCAATTGTGCAAACTGTATGGAATTGGTCAAAGCGTTTTACAAATCCCACCCCAATGCTCCCCACCATCCCCAAAACCTGCGATGGTAATGGTGATCAAGTTACCCAAGGCGCACAAGAATGTGGCTCTCGTGCAGTTTCCCATGGGGGGGCCCTTTCCTTGGAAAAAGGAAAGGGTAATGTAAGTCCCAGGGAATGTTCTCTGGGCATTGATCATGCCATTTTCCCATTCCTGAGCAAGAATGCACTGAAGAGAATGGCTACCCTCATTACTCAGGGCGATCTCGCTCATGTGGTAGATGAGCGCTGGGTAACAGCTCTTCCGCTTCAGATCCTGCCCCCAGTACCCACACTCACCTCAGCAGAGCTTCTATGGGGAATCAGTGAAATCTGCACCGAGATCACCAAAATGAAAGCGATCAGAACTAATTTGAGTGGCAATCAGCCCAATGTTCAGATTTCAAATGGGTGAAAAGGGTATGAAGACCGATCTATCAGCTGGAATGCCTGACAGTTTTGATTTGGTTAACATGATGATTGAAAAAATCACCCCCCTCCCAAAATTGTCAGGGATCATCCCCTGATGGGCAGGTAAATTGCACTGGACACCATTGATGAGGGTTTGAGGCTCCCCGCTGGAAAATCAGGCATTGGCCCTAATGTAACGCTACTGACAAAACAAACAGCCCAGTGACCAAGCACAGGTGGGTTGGGCGTTCTAACCCTGTTCCCAACCAAATGGGCCCACCCCTATGTGGGGTGGCTTTGGGGATTCCTGCTGCCCTCAGGCTAAACGCCATCTGGCCAACTGTCAGAAATGTAGTTGAGCCTAGGTTTGGACATTTGAGGTCAAACCAACAGCGACTCATCCTGCCACCAAATTCTTTGATATCAGTTCCTAGTTAAATTATCTGTTCCCAAGTCCCAAACAATTCGCAGGTTAGGTCAAACTTGTAGGACCCAATCATGGCTTGTTTCCCCTCTAAATTGACTACTATTTTGTCAGTCGCATCACACTGAGAAAATTGTTGGTCAATTTTTCTCTAGTTTCCATTAAAAACCTTTCCTAAAAATCCAGTTTTTATGTTGAAAAAAACCACTTTTTCCGCCACCATCATACTACCCTCAGGGTTAATGGGAATACTCGTCTGGTATTCCCTTATGTGCCTGTATGAGATTCTGGCTCACTGGCAGTTATTGGGGAAATACCTTTCCAGTTCCATATCCGTTGTACCAGCAGCAGTGCCTTTGGCATTCTGGTCTGCCATATGGGCACTTTGGCACCTAGGCTGGCAGGCTGGTCTAATTCTTACTTGCTGTTCACCTGACAAACTACATTTGGGGAATTTTGGGATATTCGCCTGGTCATATCCATTGAGGATTGATCCACACGTATACTTAAGATCTCGTCAAGCAGAGTTGCTGACAAAATAAGACCATCTGATAGTGATTAACTATCAGGCGTACTGATTGGGATTGGTCAGGTTTCATCACTGTCTGATTGAGAATGAATAGCAAGTTGCAAGGTGAGTGATGCCGCCTGCAACTAGCAAATCAATCGGTTGGTGTGTGACCTACCTTAATGGGTAATAAGTCCCATTACCTAAGCAGGTTGCTAGCCAAATATGGTTGGTTCACTTGGATCGAGAGGAAAATGTTAGGGACACGTTTTCTGACTCTTTCCATTTTAGGTCTTGAGGATGTCCAACAATGGAATCCTAGCCTGGATGGGGAAGACAATCGCTGCAAAACACAATGATTGGTGATTAATGGCAACGGCTGCCATTTCATTGAAGAGGTGTCAACCAAGAGTTAGATGACTGAATCCTCACTATAAATTCCCCTAGGATTCACTATAATAAGAAACAGATAATATAACAGATATTTCAATCAAATTTGCAAGTATATAGTTCTAAGTTGTTCATTCAGCATACAGTTAAGGAGTAAACTATCATAAGCTTCCATTGTGCTATTCTTTCTCAAGGATATTATTGCTGTGTGCAATAATTTGAAGACTCTTAGAGAAAAGAGTAAAGATCCAAGTGGGGATCTAGAGAAGAAGGTGACACAATTGGGGATAGCTGCAACTGTGTTTTGGACTGAAGAGACTGTCACCAGGGTATCTCAGCGAAGATTGGGTCAGACAGATCAAGGGAATGAATTCCTATGATTATGACATTACAAATATTTAATCAGGAATACTGGCCGAGCGTTGGGCCAAAATATAATAATTCATACTCAACTATGGATAATAGTCATTATACTATTATTTGATTAATAATCCATTAAACTATACAACGTGATGAAGTGCACAAGGAAACTGAACCCATGCAGTAAAAATGTTACTAGGGTTGCTTGCTGATAACAACCAGTAAGTAAATTTTTCACCATATGATCCCAATATTAAACAAGATAATGGGGTCTAAGGAGCCATGTCAGTACCCTACTGGCCAAAGACAAACATACTTTTAGATTGAGTAAATGGAACGCTGGCCATGATGCTGATGAAGCTGGTTGCTGGGATAACTTCTGCATGGGGAACATACCTTAGTTTGGTGATGTTCACGTATAATATCATCACCATACAGCAACAGGAAAAAAGCATTTATTTTATTGTATGGAAGGAAGGCTGCATTACCAACAAATCAACATTTGGTGTTAAACCAACATTGGGAATGAGTGCTGACCAGTACTTTCTCTAATTGTCAAGTATACTGATCAAAATGCAATTATAATCATTTGATATGACCTCAATGAAAGAAATTAAGGCCAAAATTCAATAGATGATATGAATTGTTTGGCATTATCCAAATATCAAATAGTTGATAAAGTAGCTTATTGTGATATGCATGGCTTGGGAAGAAGGAACAAGTTAAATGCGCTAAGGTTTGGTCCATTTAAGATTGTTGCCAAGATGACGACAGATGCCTATTCCATCAAGAACATCTTGGATGAAAGAATTGTTAATTGGGTCCATGCTAAATATCTAAAGCAGTGGATCCAAGAATGAAAATAAAAAGAGTGTTCCCAAAGGACCGCTTAACCATTGAGATGGTTATGTCCTGACATTTTTTTATTAAGTCCTAAAAAAGGACCGCTTAACCTTTGAGATGGTTATGTCCTGACATTTTTTTATTAAGTCCTAAAAAAGGACCGCTGAACCACAATAAATGGTTAATTCCAAAAAATAAGAGCTTTGAACCATGAAAACTTGTAGAAAAGGGTATATATAGTAACCAGTTTGGGGGAATATTAAAAATGATGGACCACTGAAGCAAATGAAGGTCATGTCCCATATAAAAAGAAGAAGAAAATAAAAGATTGATAAAAATATAAGAAAATAATAATAATATAACACATAAAAAAGATATATTTTTATATTTTTTATTGGTTATCCTTGACTTGGGGGTGATTCCGCCTATTTCACCTCTTGGGTAGGGAGGATGTATAACGATAGGAGTGAATAAACCATTGAAATATACTTGAGATTAGATGCTAGCAATGGATAGACCTACTCAAAACCAAATTTGTTGAGCAGATGCTGAACCCTGAGGTATGCTTTGAGGGTAGGAGAATTTGTGATGTCAGTAATTGCCAATTGCAATACCCTGGATTGGTGAGAGAAGCAACATAACAAGAAGAGGCAGTTGGCAAATAACCCTGATAATACCAATATGGCACTGGATCCAGAAGGTTGGTCTTGAGCACTTGCCAAAGGTCTTCTTCAAAAACGTTGGACATATGAATTGTCATCAAGCAAGGGATACTAGGTGGGGGTT
>JAKSZP010016428.1:0-44209 GCA_022478985.1 Massospora cicadina | reverse complement strand
TTCAAATTAGCAGCTTCAAGCCACCTTTGGACCTTGGCGCCAGTCTAGAGAACTGTAGCGCTGATAAGATCCCATGGATTTTAAACTACAAGAATAGTGGATGAATTTGGGTAGGTAGAATTCAAATTGTCTGCTTGGTTACAAAGGGTGGTTCAAGCCAGACTCTGATTGTTTGGGGTAGAGTTGGGTGGGCTAATGTTGGTAGTTGATTTGGTGGGCCTGATTTCCCACTCATGCCCATTGAACGGGATCATTGAGTGGGAGGGAGCAGCAAACTGCCACATTCATAATCTACTGAATAGGGCTCTAAAGCCATATCAGCTGAATTGGCATGGGGCAGGATTTTTTTGAATGGTTGAGTCTAAAGCAGAGGGGACAAATTTGGTGACCATTATTAACATGAGCCCAAAAGAAATGCTCAGGTGCGGCTGCAATATGAGCATGAGGGGGGATCTGGTGGGCTATGGCTGGGTGGTGTGGTATTATAGTGGCAGTTGTGCGTGGGGTGGTAAGGCGCTCCACTCCAGAGGGAACAGCAAAGATGATGTTGGACTGAGTGCCATAAGCTATAAGCCCCACCATCAGCTGACCATACAAAAGTTGAGGGGAAGATGGGAAGGGAGGGATGCAAATGACACCACCAGTGTGTTGTTGGATGGGAGGCAAGTATGGGTAGTAGGGATAGGAGTGTTTTTGTACATAAGTGGAGTTGAAGCTGCTGCAGCGTCCTCCTCCATCTGAAAGCCTATGTCAAAATAGCCCTTAAAAGGGCAAAAATCAATAAAACCTGTCAGCGCAAAGGCAGCAGTGGTGAGCTCAATTATTGCTTTGTTGGTATATGGAAATAACTGCCCATAGTTGACATGGAGTCAAATGTGAATAAAGGACTGAGGAAGGGTGAGAGGGTGGGGGTGAGATGGATGGATGCGCTCTAGGTGGAGCGCTAAGTCCCATGGGGGGACAAATTGGCCAGAGGAGTTTGGCAGGCTATTCAAGCCTATTTGCATGCGTTTCCCTGCAGGGCAGAAAATGCTAGGGGGTGGAGCACTGCTGCCCCACACTGGGGTGGCAGGCGGTGGATCCATTGACATCATTTGGAAAGTGGACGTGGCCAGACAGCGGTGGATAAAATAAACTTTTTAACTTTTATTAGAATTTTCTCAAAAGTGAGATTGAGCAGAAAGAAAAGTTAGATAATAAAAATATAAAAATACTAAATAACCAAAAAGTTGATTTTTAAAAGGATTTATTAGTGTTGATATGGGGTAAAAAATGAACTCACTTGATATCCAACTGGTCAGTATTTAAACTGGATCAAGGGTTGAAGGGAATTCAATGGTAAGTTTGGAACATCTTAGTAAAGTCCAAATGAGGAAATATGTAAATTCTGCCTATTAAATCTCATAAAACTTACTTCACTTTGGCTGAACAATGGAAGAAGAGTTATTTTTTGGCAAGACATATCTGTGGGGTAACAATTAAGTAAATTTCAGCCAATCCTGTTAGCTAAAATTATTGCACTTTTGGGGACCTCCACTAAACCTATAAAAGGGGGTGGTACCCGCTTAGGTGTTTGAAGGGAACTTGACGTGGCTGGGGGAGAAACATCTGATGGATCCCCAGGTTCCATCATGTGTTCAGGGCAATTTGACTGCCTGACTTTGTGCTAATTGACCATTTAGTATTCATAACAGCGTTACCCCAATTTGTGGGGTTCCACCAAGAATCAGCCAGGGTCTTCTGGCTGATAAAATCATTCATATTATTTAAATTACTCTTGTTAACTTCATAAACATGTAAATATCTGATATTTCTCAGCTTTGGACCATTTTGACCCAAAGTATTCTTTTCTTGGAGCCATGAGGGTAAATGTTTGACAATACATTTTTAAATTAGGATACAACCAATTTTTAGGCTCCCACATTGTGCCCAATGATGATATCCAACTCTTCAATTTGATTATGATACTATCAATGCAGCAGGGCTAACTATTGTTTGAGTAGTAAAAACATTTCACTTTTCTCTACTAATGACTCTAGTGAATGTCTTATTTTCTATTATGTAACTATACCCAGTGAAGGTAAGTTTATATGCAGCCATGGAATAGCAATTGGACCCCTCAGAAAATCCTATTAACATGAAGTTCACAAAAGCTGCCCAAAAAGCAACTAAACTGACATATGTAATTTTATCTCCTGACTATCATAAAAATACACAGCTAGCATCATTTTCAAAATATGAAATATATGATGATACAAATATGTCTCTTTAAGTTTTTGTATGGATGAAATCATTTCTAAAAAGCAATTACAAACCTGAGCCCAATAAGCCTTCCATTTCTTTCCAGTGTTTTACTAAATTGAGACTAATTTAGCTAGCCAAATGAAAGCTCTACTTAATGGAGATGTTTTTAACCTAACTAACCTCTTATCAGCTATCACTTTCTTTTAATCATATGACTATATCATTTGTAGCATATATATTGCGCTGGAGTATCAGGCTATAGAGAGAGCATTGTGAGCTTTCTGACCCTCACACACACTCTAATATGTCAAGTTAGGTGGTTCACCACCTACTATGATCCAGATTAAGGTGAAAAATAAAACTAATATTAAAAGTTGCACTATATTGGGCCCTTAGACCTAATTATATAAATTGCATCTTTCCCAATAAAAGCTTCACTTTAAACTCTTTATATATATATATATATATATATATATAGGTGAGCACTTGAGTTGTTAACTTGATTCTTCATAAGATAGATGTCATAAAAAATATACTAAGTTTAGAAATCTATTATTAGAAGTTTATTTAGGTGCATACATTTAACCAATTATACCTTTAGAGTGGACATAAAATAATTTCTCTCCAAAGAAGAATATTGGGGAGCAGAGTAGCCTATCTTGCACCCCTTACAAAAAATACCTTAGGGAAGATTATACTAATTACCCCTCCAAAAAAGTTTGCCAAAACTACTTGTGGTTTTAGTTTTAGTGATGGCTTTAAAATTACCCTTTATATGACTAAATGGAGCATTGAGGGGTGAAAATAATTTACCAAAGCATGGGTGACCTGGAGCAAGAGCTGAGAAACATTTCACCAAATTCTGATAGGGTAAAATCTATAGCTTATTGTTTTAATGTTAGATGTGACAATCTGACTCTAAAAATTGTGACCCAGTGTGTCAATATAAATCAAAAATCTGCCACTAACTCAATTGAAATTAACCTCTTAATATGATGAATCAACTTGAAATATTTAAAGCATTATAATGACAATCTAAAAAAACTCCTTCAAATAAAATATTGATTAAAGGTAATCAACCCCTCAGAAAAATTGGTCTTTACCTTGACCAGGAAATCTTGTGTCCCCATATCATATACATCTTTTTAGGTACTTTTATATGCAAGTATATGCCACTCTAAACCTATTCTATAAAGTTTTACATTTTATCTATAGTTTGGTTACCTATCAGTTCATTAATCAATTTCAACCTCCTTCAGTTTGGTCTTTACTAAATTTTCTCTCCATTACCTTCCTATATATACAAAGCTCTACTTTCCAGAATAAGAGTGGTCATCCTTGTTCTTATCTTATTGGATAGTTGCAAGTATACATCTACTAGAAATTGTTGTTACTTTTGGATAACTGGGGGATTACCACCAGTAAGGTATTGCAAAAAAGATTTTGACAAATGCAAGCGCAGATCACAGAAAAATGTTCTTAGAACTCAAATTCTACAAGCATCATAGAAGAAGCATCAATATAATTTGAAGATAAACCCTATTTTATATATTTGAGGCGGGTGACCCGGGGACTATACTGCACCAATTAACGAGGAAAAGGGGGGTCAAAGGCAATGTAAAAGAAGGATAAATCTCGGTAACCCTCCATGCACAGCGTTCTGATAGGCCAGGAACTCCATAGACCGCCTGATAACTTTTTTGTATTAACGTATATTGTTACGGCTGGGCAGTTTGATATTCGGTTGATTTGAAGTTTCAAATTAACTACCTTCCAGGCTAGCTAGAGCTTTGAAATTTGTCACACTTATGTATCTCCCATGACAATACAATGATCCATTAAAAAATCGTGAAAATTGTGAATTTTATAAAAATCGTTATTAAAAACGTTTTAAAAGAGGTATTTACAACCCAAAGGGTAAAACGTACCGAAATCAGGATTTAGGCAAACCAAGTAAGGGGCTGATTCTTATATTTTATATTTATTCGAGGCAAGCCGACCAGGGGACGGACATTACCGAAAGAGCGAAAGAAAGAAAGAATCAAATTGAAACCTGAGCAGGGGTCAACTCCGTCGTAGAAAGTTTTTCCACCTCCGGATCAGGACTCGGATTTTTCTGGTTACGTCATGGGTAAGGTTTTCGTGTTATTAGACCTACTAACCGCCAATAGCTTCCTTCGGCTGGCACCCCGATCGAAAGTAAGGAGCTGATTCAATAGCTTACAGAGTTTAATCATTTAATTAGTATCGAGTCGAGTTGAAGCAGTTTATTCGAGTGAGGCATCTTTATTCGAAAGCAATTTAGTAGAAAGATTTTAGCTGGGATGACAATTGAAGGTTCGATGAGGGGATGAGGGGGAATCGACCAAATTACCATTCATGATAAGCAGTCGGGGAGGATGGCGCCGCAGGGAAAAATGCAGGGCACTGAGGGCATCGCTTGAAAAAGCATGGCTTGGGTACTTTAAATTTTTAAATGATTTCCAATCCAACCAATGGGGTGATGGTTGGATGATTCAGATGCGCATTAGTTAACCTCACCTTGCCATTAAAGACGGCTGATTGAAAGCTTCAGTCACACTGCATTAACTTATAAACCCAGCTTCACCTCACCCTTCAACTGCTGCAATGATAGGGTGATTGTGAAATTGTTTCAAGTTTCCCATCCAGCCGTATTAAACCACTTTATTGAAATGTTAAACTCATCCCAAACTGCCATGACTTTCCCATTGTAATTTCTAAATCTACAAAACCAAACTTATCCTATAGGCGACTTGGCTACATCTGCATCTCTTGGTGTATGTTATCCTAGAAGTGTCATACTATCATTTAAGCCATCGGTTTCTTTTAAAGTCTGTAAAGAGTGTTATTAGACCCATGACGAGCTTGGCTTATACAACTATAGTAGCCTCCATACCTTAAAGTGTAATTTGCCAGTTTTAACTCTCAGACTTGCCGTTTGATAAATAATATCACCAATTTGATGCTCCTTACCAACAGCTAAACTGACACGCGTTTGATCTGATGGCATAGATCCAAGAACACCACGCGCACCTGAGCTAAACGGCTTCCAATATGATGCGTTTAAATTAGGGAGAGTTGTAAATTAAAATATGGGTAGTGAGTAGCAGATTACATAAAAATGATTAAAGTTTTACCTTATGGTAAAAAACTTAAGTGCATGATATATGCCTTATGGCTGAAGGTTAAATACTTTCTTAATATTTTATCTACAGTTATGATAGGATACTATCATTATATTTTGTCATTTAACTTTTAAAAGAATAATACCTGAGATGATTAGATTACTTTAGTAATGGTTTGATTAACCTAACTAAAACTGTGTATGACAGCAGGCAAGTAGCTGGTAGATAGATTCAAATTTATTTAATTTATATTAAATTAGGTAGTATTTTAGTTGTGGTGGTTTAAAAAATCATCTTATAAATAAATCATTATAAATGCATGTTTATTTCAACACCTACTCCTAGACTATTTACCAATCTCAGATAAACTTGACATAAATATTCTATGAAATTTATATATAATTGTTCAATTAACTTGATTAGTTCAATGCAACAAATATAAGGTTGGCAGTTTTTACTTATTTAGTTTTTATTATTTAGTTGATTTTATCAGTTAATTATAGGGTAAACTTTTCAGATATCTTTCTATAATACCTCATTTTATTTACTTGGTTGATTTAATTGGTCAACTTATACTAAATTTACTGATCGCCATCTACAATAATTCATTTTTAGATTTAGTTGATTTAATTGGTCAATCTATGCTAAACTTACTGATCGCCATCTACAATAATTCATTTTTAGATTTAGTTGATTTAATTGGCCAACCTATGCAAAAACTATCCACACCCATAATCATTTAAGCTCGTCACGCTATGATCTCATACTTTGAACTTACCCCCAGCCATAGGACATATATTATGTCAAAAATGTTTAAAATTGAATGGATGTCTTTAAACAGCGCATCAACAAATATTAGGATACTAAGTGACTCATGCGAATACTTCGCATCACTTCTGATAATAGGATTCCTTATACGACTACCCTATGGATAGTACATAATCAATAAAAATAGATTATTGCAAATAACGAATGATGCAAACTGGTATTAACATGACAAAAATAAAATATAATTTTTAAATAAAAAAACTAATTTTGAAGTTGTGAAAAAATATTAATAAAAAATTAGTAAATATACAAATAGTGTGATGTATATTTCAAAATGAAATTTTTTCTAATTCAAATGAAAATGTTTTTCACATTATTTGTATATTTACTAATTTTTTAACAAAAAACTTACTATTTTTATAAGAAAATTTACTTTTTTTCAGAAATTATGACAACAAACGCTTGCTACCTCAATATTATTGAGGTTAAAATAGTGATCCACTGCTTTTGCAAATGTTGTATTACTTATTTTAATTTGATTGACACATTGTTTATACATTTATACGTTGTTTGTACGTTATTTATACGTTTATTTTATTCTATTCAGACTTCGGCACCACCATGACACTTTGTACATGTAATTTTTAAATGAAATTTTTAAAATATAAGTTTTAAAATATAATTTTTTAATGAAAACATTAATTTTAAGATATTTACTTATTTTTCGTCATTAGAGGGAAAAATAATCTTCAAAATGGCGTATCAAACATTAATTTTGATACAGTATTAAGGGAGATATTTCATAACGGCAAAAAACACCTTTGAGAAATAATATATAAAGATATTTAAAATTATTGATATATGGAATGATTAATGGGTGGAAGTCAACTTTGGCTCAATATTTGGCACCCCATTGCGACGGCGATATACGTAATTGGGGATGACCACCTCTGGATGCGGAGGGACCACGGGGAGCCTAGTGCCATCGATGCGAAGTCGCTCAAACTCCGAACTGAGGGTGGTGATATTTAAACTTTGGGTTGATCGCATTCCGGCACCAACTCCCCACTAGCTCCCTTTATAGCTTAGCCCCAGATGGTACCATTACGCTTACATCTGAATAACCTCTGACGTCACTACTTATACTGTTTCACCTTGACTATAAGTCTCGATTGTGGCAAACTTCACTTGCCTAAGCCGGATAAACTTTAATTAAGCACTTGAACAACCGATGATTACCCAGTTCCAGTCTCGCATTTCTGCATCGAACTCACTTTTGATCGAATTAGTAGTAAAATTCAACTGACAGCGATAGCCAGCATAAGTGAGGTTTATAGCTTTGATCAGATACCATTCCGCTCAACTCTACTCAGCGCCCACTTGGACTTTCCATGGAAAGGTTCTTGCATAAATCACACTTCATCCCATCTAATATGGATGGCAACAGATCTACACATCCAATCAAGATATTTTACTCCCGCCCAACGATCAATTTCGATCAGCCACTATCGAATTTAACTCCAAGATTTAGACCAGTACCAAGTATAGAATAACCCATAGATTTAAACCATTCAGCTTAATTTATAACTGGCCACTAACCAGCCTACAACCTTAAGCCAAAGTTATGATTTATCCAAGGTTCAAATTTTAACCCAACTTTGGTTTAGAATCCCATTCGCAATCTGTTCAGACCTCAGTTACGATCATTAACTCGGGGATTGCCAAATCTAGATGAGTGGCCCTAAATCCACATTTGATTGCAAATGACATCTCAACTAGTGAGGTCTTTGAAGTATTGTTATACAACAATTAACTACAAGCCCTCTACCAACTGATAATTTAAAACCATTAAGAGGTATCTAAAACTAAATTAAAAGGATTCTTAGAACCAGCTGTTTCACAATCATTTGCTCACGAAGGTTAATTAAACCATCAGTAACCCCAAAGATTTAACCTTTCCTCCACAGAGCGCTGATTAAAGTTCATGCCGCAACGTGGCAAAGCAAAGCTTTTTAATTCATTTATTTTAATCAGCTGTAAAATCACCAAGCTCAACAAACTAAGGTGAGCACGTTACCGCTACCCATTCTTTATGGCATCGTAAGGTATCCAAATTAATTTCCATCCTTCAACCTTCTTCCACTTAGGTTAGGAGATCATCTAGATATTGGGAAGCAAAGGCAATATGGTAATCGGTAAACTTCATTTTTAACAATTTAGAGATGATCCATTTATGCTAATTAGACGTAAGGCAACAACTTCTAGTTTGCAATTAAATATCTAGCACTTACCCTAGTATTCCAAAATAATTATATAGAGGCCTCAGTATGGGATTATAATTTGTTAATTTTACCCTTTAAAATATTGTATTAATAGCTTCAGTAGAATGGGTAAACATCACCCAAGTGCACCAACCAGTTTCCATTTTGCAAGCTTAAGTTAGTGTGGGTAATTTATTTATCAATATCTGGCTTATCCCATTTAAAAAGCTATATAGGGTGATAATTTTATATATAACAAACAATCTAACTAAAATAGTGATTCTAGGCTACCATGTATGTAAGGTAGTTAATATCAGTTTATTCATCTTGAAAAACTCTTTATAACTATTTCATGTTCTTCTAAATGCAAACTCATCAGTATATCATAAGGTTCAATAAGGAATAAGCTACAGATAGACTATATAACATTTACTTTTCTTTTTGATCCGTCATTATCTTATAGCAATTAAATAATTTATCTGGTACATGTTTCTATATCATAGGTGTATAACCTTTTATAAGTATACTGATTATATGTCACTTTACAATTTTATAAAAGGAGAGCAATAGAGTACAGAAGACCTCACTAAAAGATATATATGAAAACTTAGATAAAAGTAGTTTAAATTATATGCTTATAAAAGGATTTAAAAACTCACCTCTTTAGTTTTAATATATATTCTACCTTAACACAAAATCTTATACCTAATCAAATTTAGAGACAAAAAGCTGAATTATAGAGCCTTAGAAAAGGCTACCAAAGATGCTCAAGTGCAATCATTTGAGAAATTTGTTCACCTATGAGGACCTAAACATGAGTTTTATATCAACCTATCAGTAGATATTGTATAAGCTTTACCCTCTGTCAACCCTATACAATATTAAATAGCGTATAAAAGCTAGTGTGGTAACAATTAACATGTTTATCAAAAATCCTTATTACTATATATAGATATCCTATTGATTGAATGTCACTTCAGTATGAAATGATATCAATTGAGAGCAGCTCTGATGGGTGATATGATTGCCTAAGAAAAAATTAATCACAGCAAAGTCTGCTTCAAGTTATCTCAAGCTATAGATGTAGAAAAGTTTTGAAAGCTATAAACTTATGAGGAGATCATCATAATCAAACATCTAAGTGGCTTGAGAAAGATACCATTATTAAATTTAGGCATCAGTTACAAAAACATTTAATCAGGTCTACCAACTCATAACGTGGTCATATCTTTGTATATTGAAATTAAGGCTGTAGGTAGAATAATGTCACATGTAAAGCTCCAAACTTTAGTTATCACATGAAAGAAAGTCTTGGTTTATGTAAGTTATTGAAACCATACTGACTAACAAAGTGTGACATTAAGATTTACAAGGTAAGATAGGTTAACCCCAGGTTTACTAAAATGCAGGGAAGAATTAAAGCGTCATGGACTGACTAACGTGGATTATGACATTTAAGATTTAAAATGTGGTTCAAAATTGAGCACTTACCTTTCTGGAGCGCAGCAAAACTCCTATCAGTGCCCAATATTAGACCTTTTGGTTGTGCCTGATAGTCCGAACGATCCAAAAGTTTTTGTTTATGATGGATTAGTCAGAAATTCTACTAATCTTTAGGTAAGTTTCCCCATTGGGCATCATACTTCCATAATGCCCAGTATTTAAGCTTCTCTAAAAACCAGTAGAACCTATCTTGGTATTTTATATTGTTTTTTGTCACAATATGCAGTTAGTTTTTATTTAAATATATTTTTTTACAGTATAAACTTTGGATTATGCTTTCAATGCTTTGCCAAACTCTTTCAGCTTTTGGCCAATGTAGCAAACTGTGGTCATTAAGTTAAGTGGCAAGAGCACCAAGATAAGTGATTTAACAAAGGGTTTAAAGTATAAATGAGTAAACTGAGGATATAATAACATACTAAAGGATGCTAAAAGGGCATAAATCTGGAATAAAGCAACTGTAATCTTTGGTGGGGCAGCTGCTATTCTGAAAAAAGATATTAAACAACACTTATATCTTCATCAGATGGTATCTATGTATAGGAAAGTAAGCATTATATAATTGGGTAGAGGCAGGCTAGCATGGCCCCCTAAGTTCATTAGTCAATCTAATTAAACGGTGACTAGACAGTAAAAAAACATCATATCTTGATAAATTTAATTTGGGCATGAAATTTGCATTGTTAGCGATATATCAGTATGTAGATATCTGTTTTATAGATAGGTGGCTTTGAGTATATACAACTTATAAATCTACAAAGAATACTCTGCAGATGAGCGGAGAGTCTATATTATTATAGAAGGTTCTAAGAAGTGTATAATCATTAGGTATATGAGGTTTAATATGCCTCACAAGGTAACTATAAGCCTTCATATTATCACAGAATCAGCCATCAGCTAATGAAAAGTTTAGCGTTATGGTCAAGGTACAGGAAGAAATCGGCTATAACTATTACAAGCTCAAGCGCTTAGTAATATGGATATGGGTAACATAAAAAATAAAATGAGAAATGTGAATTGACATAGCTTTAGCTTATATACACTAATCCTTGCAAGTATAAATATTGGGGTGGTGAGGTCTAGATGATAGGAACTGTAAGTAGATAACAGAGCTAAAGTATCACAAACCTAAGGAAGGATTATTTTGAGAAACTTAGTAAAACTTTGGAGATTAGGGCATAGATTTTTTTTAATTTAGAATCTTATAACTTATCTTATGAGTACAGGAACTTAAATTTCTAAAGGTTGCTCATTTTATTTTCCATTATTACTTATGTATCTTAGACCATAGGTGGAGATAGTTTTTAAAAAGTCTCTGAAATAGAGGAGGCTGTAGATGCATATAAGAAGAGAGGATTGTAAGAGTAAAGCTGTAATATAACGTTCAGCAAGAAAGCTAATTTGGTTTCATCTTGGTCATAAAGTGAAGCATATGGGCCACTAACTCTTTTATCTAAAGGATACTCTCCCATACTTAACTGTAGGGATGGTTATGCAGATTTAACTATTTGATATGGCATATACTTTATGGGAAGCCACTAAGATATTTAGATTATAATTTAGGATGATGTCATTGTTGGGCCTCTTTAATAACTACCTTGGTCTAATCTATACTGTCATCACATAATTAGATGATATCATTCATAAAGATAATCAAGTGTAAGGCTAAACATAAAATGCAACATGCGGTGGTGCCTGATAACCTT
The DNA here is from genome assembly GCA_022478985.1 of Massospora cicadina. Classification (NCBI taxonomy): domain Eukaryota; kingdom Fungi; phylum Entomophthoromycota; class Entomophthoromycetes; order Entomophthorales; family Entomophthoraceae; genus Massospora; species Massospora cicadina. The sequence continues at coordinate 32,581 of JAKSZP010016428.1, read as the reverse complement.
TTTAATGTAATAGCTACTCCTATCCTCACATTGCCTAACTGATTTTATTTTGTGAGGGTTAATCTTGTATAGGGTATTTTCTAAACTATAATGACAAAACTGCAGATTTTTTCTGGGTAAGTTCTCCCCTACTACTATCTGATATCCCAGTTTTCCCATTAGCCCAAATATAAACCCTTTTATTTTTAACTTTTATGGTAAGATTGCTTAGTTTTTGCCATTATTTTGATTTGATAAACCCTAAATATGACACTCCCATTAAATGAATCTCCACCGCCAATCAAGTATCAACCTCTGAGGGTGAAGCGCATATCAATTTAAAATTTATATAAAGTTTAAAAAAGTTAAATTAGAGAGCATCCAATAATGGCTTTCTCCATCATCACTCCTGACCCCAATTCTTGCAACAATTTTCAACCCAACCCTTTCTGTCACTGAAAAAAGCTAGTGTTGTTGAGACTAGCCTGCTAGTTGGGGTGCATGGACATCTAGAAGGAAAACCAGAATGCTGGGACATAGCCATCCATATGACCTAATAATGGGTGGGGGGAAGGAATTGAGGGATTGTATCTGATGGCCACTGTTACCATGATACCTATAATTACCAAGCTGTGGCCGCTATGGTGGCAGCTGATTCCATTGTATTCAGCTTTTTTGCTCCATGGGTGTCCTGAATTTTTTGTGATACCGCAGGTTGTTGAGCTCATAGCAAGCTCATTAAACCTCACCTAATGGAGAAAAATAATCTCCAACAGCAAAGGTACATCCTGATGCCAGACGGCGTCCAAGATCAGGGACATCCCAAAAGGCCAATAATTCAAAATCCACATTTGAGGAAATAGTGCAGCAACGTATTAATGATGGACACTATAGATAATTCATTTCACAACCTGGGGAACATGGCACTTTTTAGTGGCAGCTGCTGAAAGTGGTAAAAATTTAATTGAAAAGCTTTTGAGGGGAAAATTGTTAAACTTGGAAATTGACCAATAACCATATCTATGAGGGATGGTTGTTTTAAGTACTGGAGGCTTAGATAATAAATGGATATGCATGAACTGAGGGTAGCGTGATCCCAATCAATTCTGGAAGATTGAGAGTTTGCAACTGATTTGATGCTAAATCAATATTTTCTTCCCAGCTCATTCTTGCTCAGATTTTTCCTTAAAGTTCCCTTTCAGCACAAATCTTCTTGGCAGATCAGTGACGCTTCATCTGGCAGGTGACTGGTTGCACCCATGGCCAGGCCACATAGAGTTGATCCAATTTGGGTATTGAACAGATTTGCTGCCCTTGAACCTACTGTGGTTGGACCCCCTATTCTGGTGGAATATAAACACCTTTTGGCATGGTTTTGAACCCAATTATACTGTGATCAGCCTGATTCCGCTGCATCTCAATTTATAAATTTACTGCCCACCTCATCAGGACCTGTAATTATTTCAGAGGAGAGATTTCCACCTTTTCACCCTTGTAATGGCCTCTTGACACCACCACCTTCAAACACACCCCTAATCCGCTGCACCAGCTCTTGGATGGTGAGGTAAGGGATAAGGGGAAAACTTTGAGGGATATGATGTCACCACTTCTCAACCACCACATGGGCTTATCACCCTGGGTCATGATAGGGATGACTGCCTTCTTTGTCCCCTTCTTTGTTTGGAATGATAGTTCTGTGCGGTTGAGGCACAGGAGGTGCTCCCCCAGACTTAATTCATCCTTCTATCTTTTAACAGGAAAAGCACCACCACTGGGAACTTGGGTGAGCGTGAAATTCTCATGGGCTTTTATCAACTTAGTAGCTAAGAGCGTGGTGACCTTTATGGGGGAAAGGGAGCGTCAGGGTGCAGAGCGTGAAAGGCCTCCTTCAACTCTCAACAATTGGTGCAGTCCTGGGCGCTGACCCAACTATTCTCATATGCCGGAAACCCTTTTCCAGGGTAAATCCTGACATTAGTGGAATTCCTGATATTACAGATATCATCCATATTATCAAGAGAATATGTGATGAAGTTAGATTGAACAATTGCATATCAGATGAAAAAATGCAGTGAAAAGGTTTGATAATCAATAATTTACTTTAATTTCAATAACATTGAGTCAACTAATTGCACCAAAAAAATTTATAATGAGAATGATACAATTCCCAATGCCTTTCAAAATCATATGCAAGTTGCAATCCCATAAGCTCCAGAGAAGAATAGTGAACTGTTTTAAAATCAATTAAGCTTAGGTGAGTACAGGAAGTTGGATGATATATAAAACCAAACCACTCATTTTGGTTAAACTTTGCGTCTAACAAAAATATTTTCTATTATGCAAACACTTTTAAATTTATTTACTAAATTGTTATCAATATTGATCTATCACCCCAGCCTGCAAAAAGTTCCCTTCCAACTTTCCCCTTTTAAAACTATATCTTTAGGCAACTTTACACCAGCTTACCCACTATTCCTTATACCTGGACACCTCTAGTGTCCTTGTCATACTGTTTTAAACCCATTGGTTATGCTAACTCATGGTTAGCTACCCCCAACCAGGTCAGTAGTACACCAGTCCCTGACACCCATCCAGGCCACAATATACTGAACCAAACAGTGAGATTTCTGGGAAGCCAAGATTGCCTGACCTCAGCCTCCTCCAATCCCTTGACCACAATAGGCTCTGGCTCCGCTGGGTCATTCCTCTTAGATGACAACTGAGAAATGTGTAAAATGGGGTGCTGTTTACAGTGGACCAGGAGCTTTAACCAAAATATGCCATTGCCCAAATTTGCCTCCACCATACTAGGATAGGAGTTTTTGCCTGCAAGTTTTGGGAGGGCACCTGCATCTGCAGATTGCACGTATCCAACATGATGGAGGACCCCACCATGATTTCATGGCTTGGGAGACATTTCCAGTCATTAACGTTTGTAATTGCTATTGGCCTTGGTTGGGTGCTCCCAAACCAGAGACTGGGTGCTCCAAATGTGCTGCGCATGTTCAACTGCAGCTGTTTTTCCAAGTGAAGCCACGGCCCAATTTGAAATGACTGATATACCCCAGTGCGGCCTCATATGGCGAGAAACTAGTAGACGCTGAAACTATTACTATACACAAATTGAGCCAACGGAAGGTCAACCACCCAGGCGTCCTGCATGGCTGTAGTATAACAGCGATATACAATTCAAGAACTGGTTAACTCACTCCATTTGACCATCTGACTGAGGATGATATGCGATGAAGCAGCACAGTTTAATCTTTGAGATATCAAAGCGTTTGGTCCAGAATGCACTGTAAAATGTGACCTTCTGTCACTCATGATCACCTGAGTCAAGCCAAACATTGAGAACACATGCCATAGAAAGAGCTATCAGTCACTTTGGAGGTGATGGCTAATGAACAGGGGATGAAGAGTGAGAATTTGGTAAAGCGGTCCATGACCACCATAATTGCAGTAAACCCATTGGACCTGGGGAGCTCAATAATAAAAATGATGGACACCAAAGTCCACGGACCGTCTGCTTACTGCAGGGGATAGAGAAGACCATTTTTACCTGATCTATCTGATTTAGCTCATGTGTATACCACACAGCTCGTGATCCACGCTGGAATATCCTTAGAAATCCCCAGCCAGTCTTATATACATTAACCAAATCAAGACATTTTTTATTTCTCATGTGGCCAACTGCCAGGAAGTCATGGTGAGCTTGAATGACATTATTGCAGAGTTGAGGTAATACCCACTTTCTTGAATTAAACTGAATGAACTCTTCTGCCAATAAATAATTGGACTGCATGTGCGTTGGAAGTGATAGAAGTTTCAGCAACTCCAGACCTTCCAAGCAGTCCATTTGACCTGCCAGTAACCAGGAGACCAGAATCATGTATGGAGCCCAATCCACCACTGAAATTGTGAGTTGAGCAATGGCTAAGATTTTAATTGGCAGGATTGTCATGGTTAACTCCTGCTCATCCGCCTCTTTCAGAACTAATGCATGGTTGTGACTTAAAAAGTTGGGAAGAACATCCAAAGCCACTTTCAGAAAACGTATTTAAAATTAAAACTACAGAGGTCACAATACATACAGGCCTGACTATGTGCCAGCTTCTGCAGTTTCTGAAAATACATGAGGGCCTGATGATCCATCTGAACATTCAACTCATGACGGGTTCCCTGCAGAAGATACTAACTGTGGGTAAGGGACCATGCCACATTGGCAAACTCCTTATCTTAAATGTCCCAGGACTGTTCAAATTCAGTGAACTTGTGCAAAAAGTAGGTGACCAGGAGTTCCACACCATCATGCACTTGCAACAATACTGCACCCAAAGCGGCGGACAAGGCGCCACATGCTATAATAAATGGCTTGGTAGAGTCCTCATGTTTGAGAATTAGAGTCACCAAAACACTTCCTTGATGGCGTCAAGCACCTACTGGCACTCCTCCATCCAGCGGAATGGAACATTATTCCCAATCAGGGGGAAGCGGTGTAGTTAGCTGTGAGAGGGAAGGAAAAATTCTTTGGAAAGATGATCATGCCCAATAAGCTTCGCAACTGCTTCTGGATCAAAGAAGTAGGCCACTCAAGTATTGTCTCAAGCTTGCTGAGGGAATATAATATCCATCTCAGGACTAGGTTATTCAGAAAGGTAACATTTTCTCAAAAAAATTACACTTGGTGGGCTTTACTTAAAGTTCTGCCTTGTGAAACGCAGCTTACACTGTCTCCAGGTCCTTCTCATGCTGTTCAATAGTAAGGGGGATGAATGAGGATTTCTCAATGTATGCCACCGCGCAGGTGAACCTGAGGTCACTAATAACATTATCAATCTGCTGGAACATGGCTGAAGCATTTCTTCAGGCTTAAGGGCACCACATAGAACTGGAATACACCCCTTCTGATCTGAATTGCTATAAGCCATTCTTGCGCTCCGCCACCCAAATATGGTTAATTAAATTCACGAGATTGAGCTTTGAAATCACCCAGGATATTGCAATCGCCTAGATATTTGTCTGCTCAAGGGGAGAAGGTAAGTTCTATGATCAATGATATTATTAAAATGCCCATAGTCAACGCAGGGGCGCAACAAAATGTCTTCCTTTTTGAACAAAAACTATAGATGACGTGATAGTAGAAATTTCCTTGAAGCTACACCTTATGAGCATATCATCCATTCACACTTCCAACGCCTTGTCCTCCTGCACTTTGTAAGGAAACAACGGACAGTTGATATTGATCATGGTTACCATCAAATGGATAGCCAGATCATACTCATAATGCAGTGGAAGGCGTTTAGCCTTTTCCAGATCAAAGATATTTATGATATGCCCCTAATACAAAAGAAAATCTTTGTGGAAGCCCCACCAGAGTGAGGAGCGACTTGATAGAACTTTCCCCATTCTGTTGCAAGTGTATCACTAAGAGGAAAACCCCACATTTGAGTGTTTGCAAAAAGATAGCATATTTGAGTCCAGGTTAATGCTAACCTGCTGCTGATGCCATGACCACACCCCCATAATAACTGGAAATAGAAAGTCTGGCACCGCGGAAAACCAATCACAGAAACAGAACTTGTGCACTAAAAAAGGCGCGGGCCGCCATATTTTATATAAGCCATTGGAGTGGAAAATGCGCCTAACATGGACGCCCCCACTTCCAAGTCCAAGTTGAGATCATGAACCAGTTTCAAACCCATAAAGTTCCCCACTGCTCACTTATCTAAAAGGGCCTCAACTGACACCCTGTGCGCACCCAAGCAAATTTCCAGTGGCAATAAAAAATAAACAACATCCTGTTTATTGGCCACCAAATGGGACTCTACCAGCTGAGTGGTAATAATCGTGGAGTTTTTCAGCAAAACTGGGATAATTAGAGAATCAGCAACCTCCTTGGGAAGAACCTTCTCAACTTTATCGCACTGGGATGCTGAAAACTGAGGGACCAGGGGGTTCAAGGGCACCAGGTCCATCACAGGAACTGCCTCACCAACAGGCGCTAGGTCAGGGGGAGGAGAAAAAAGAGGGTAAAGGGACACATAAACTTCTTCCAGTACTAAAACACACACCCTGGGAGTCTGGATCAAATCAGGCCACTGGCAAGAGATCCAGGGAATGCAAACTTGTCATGAAATACCCCACTCAAAACTGATTTTGTGGGGAATCTACTTCAAGCACCAACTGCCCCAATTAATGCACGCTGGAGCATAGCACAGATGGAGGTTGGCACCTCAAACACTTGATCCAGTGAACACAACGCATATCCCAGGTGGAATGATTGGAGGATGCCAGATCCAAGGCAGCATAAAATAACACCACCAACATGTCCTTTATAAGCCCAAGTTTACAGGCCTGGCCACGGAAAGCTTCCAAAAAAGAAACCAGATCAGACACCTCTATGGCCAATGTGAAGAAATCGAAGTAGGAGAGCTGAGTCAATATTGGCGCCTGCACTAATGATGACACCAACATAATCAAAGGAGTCAAAAATCCCGCTTGGTTGGCTATTTTAAAATCCTGCACATCCAATGACGAGTGTCCCCCTCCAATGCAACCAGCAGAGCCAGACTCCGCTGTGCATCTGTCAGATAAGAAGAATCCGCTGGTTTGTCCAAAAACTGCACCCATTTTGATGAGGGCATCCAGAGCATGGTTCACAATAGCCACGGATGGGACAGATAACCCACCCTCTGAGGGTGGGATGAGACTGGAACTGGAGCCTGAGAGAAGAAATGCTCATTCAGGAGCTTCCCCACCCATCACGCAGAAGCACCCAACAAATTACCAACTGACCACATAAACAGAATCAAACTGTGCACTGACCGCAGGTTCATATGGTACAATTAAAACCATTACAACACCTACCTCTAACAGAAGAGTGAAGATGGTGGACACTAATGGTTGGTCAATTGTTTCATGGAGCTAGCTAATGAAATTGATACTAGCTTGCCATTTGGGGTGCGTGGATACCAAGAAGACAGACCAGAATTCTGGGGCATAACCATTCATATGACCTGATAACATTTGGGGAGGGAAGCAATTGTGGGATTGTAACTGATGACCAAAATTACCACCATACCTATTAATAACCAAGATTTGACCACCGCAGTGGCATCTAATTCCTCCATGGTTGGCTCTTTTGGCCCCACGTAGTGCCCCAAGTTTGCTGTGGTGCCATGGGTGTTGTATATATGCCAATGTCATGAAATTTCTCCTATTAAAAAAATAATCTTCAACAGCAAAGGTACATCATGACGCCAGATGGCGTCCAAGAGCAGGGATATTCCTAAAAGGCCATTAACTCAATATCCCCATTTGCGGAAAGAGGGCAGCAATGTAATAATGATAACTACTATGGTCTAGTCATTGCGCAACCTGGGTAAAATGGCACTTAGTAGTGGCATCTGCCAAAAGTGGTAAAATTTTATCTGAAATTGTTTGAGGGGAAAATTGTTTATTAGAAAAAAATTGAATATTGACCAACAAACATACCTGTGAGGGATGATCGTCTTAAGTACTGGGGCCTTAGGGAATAAATGTGTTATGCATGAACTGAGGGTAGTGCGATCCCATTCAATTCCAGCAGATAAAGACCTTGCAACTAATTTGACACCAAATTGATTTTTCCGCTGACCAGCCAACTCTCACTAGAATTTTTCCATTAAATTTCTCCTCCAAGCGTGATTCCACTTAACAAATTGGTGACGCTACATCCAGCAGGCGACTGGTTGTGCCCATGGCCAGGCCACATAGGGGTAATCCCATTGGTTATAAAGCAAATTTGCCACCCTCAAACCCACTGAGGGTTGGACCCCTCTTCCAGAAGAATGTCATGGAGCGTGCTGAAAATATAGAACCCATCATGAAGCTTTGGGTGAGTAATTACACAAAACCCCGCCAAATATCTCAGGTATAGCCATTCATATTGACAGATAGAAAATGAAAAAGGCAGCTGTGAGGACTGGCCAGGGTATCAAGAAGTAAAAATTAATGCCATTGAATGTTTTTAACTTTTAACCTGTCAGATAAATTTGGATATTTTCTATAAGAAAATTATATTAAAATCAAAATGACAGAATGGTAAAAAATGGAGTGACAGCAATACCTGACGGGGACCACTGCCTAAATGCTTGAAAAATGGGATTATTAAGCCAAGTGCACTACCATTGAATAATGCACAATTTCAGTTACAGTGGATCATCATCCCACAATGTTTTCCAATTCTGACTCAGATCTAACCAGACCGGGCGTAATTGCATATTTTTTAGTAAGGTTATTCATTCCACCATGACTGCACTTAGCGCAATGATGATACGCCTCTTGTTGACAGCAGGATGCATCCATAGCAAGGCCACATATGGCTGGCTCCATTGGGTCAGAATAGGTTTGGCCGCGCTCATATCTGTCATGGATGGGCTCATTTGCAAGATAATTGAAAACCTGGCGGATGGACAATTTTGTGGCGAAACTAACTTGCAGCTGTTATTTTTGGTGGAATGTGACTCAATCTCCCTGTGAAACTAAGCCTGCATCTACTATCTCTTAGGACACGTACTACCTACCTTCTGCTGGTGATGGAATTTACTCCCCGCCACCTCCTGGAACAACTTCTGAATTTTACCCACCAAGATTTTGATGGTAATCATGGGTGGAAGAGGCGTAATTTTCAGAGGATACGCCGTTACCAACCTTTCATTTACCACATGGGCTAAATCGCCTAAGCAACAAGGGGGAAAGCCACCAACACTCCCCTTTTTGTTGAGAATGAAATTTCTTCTGCTCTAGCCACAGGGGGTGTTCCCCAAGGTTTACATAGAATGGAAATACCCTCTAAGGGTTTCAAACCTGATCATACTGCACCCAGTATGATTCAGCCGCAACTTAATTCTTTTGACTTACTGGACCCCTCATTAGGACCCAAAATTACTGCAGGGGTGAGATGCCCACCACTTTCCCTCTGACAATGGCCTCTCGCTGCTACCACCTCCACACACCCCTAATCCGCTGTACAAGATCTTGAGTGGTGAAATAAGGGAAAAGAGGGCAACTTTAAGGGTATAAATCGTCACCCAACTTTCATCCACCACATGGGCATAATTTCCTTAAGTCATGAAAGGGATGGCCGCCTTCTTCACCTCCTTCTTTGTGCGGATTGAGAATTTCACGAAGTTGAGGCGCAAGGTGTGCTCCCCTAGACTTACACTTTCCTCCCAAGCACAGACTAGGAAAACTGGATCCTTTGAAGTAGTTGCACTACCCAATAACAGCAGTGCCAACATTCAAAACCTTTTTTATATAGGCCAGGTTTTCAACAAGTGAAAGCACTGGCCAAATTTTGTTTTAGGTCTTCTTTTTAATAAAGTATTCCCCTTCCTAGTATTAATTTTGCCCTCCTTTTTTAAGATTTTTTTTTAGTTTAGTGCACATTGCAGCCATTTTTAATTCCCTCATGAAATTGTTTACCCCTCGTTGACTAGAGGGCTTCAGGGCCATTATTTCAATAGTTGCTTGGTCAATTGTGTTTCCTTGGAACCTAAAGTTCATGAAAAAAGCCAACTTGGTCTCATTTGATCATAAATTAAGCACCTTGATAGAGATTATATTGCTCTAAGCCAGTGAGCAAAAAAGTTATATTATCATGGATAATCATTTAATGCAGTATTAAAAGGTGATAGTAATTATCTTTTAGTAAGTCAGATAGACAAACCATACCTAAGGTGGGAAACAGTAAGAACATTAAGTAATTCTGGCTAGTTGGGTTGCTCACTTGACGCTAACCCAGAATTACCATATTATGGCAGGCACAGTATGCTTAATACTTTATGACTGCATAAGAGAGGAGGTACCAAAGTTGTCCTTTTAGGTTTACTATAATACTCTTATTGGAAATGTAAGACTTTAAGTAAAGAGGATATTGAGTTATTAATATACCTTTACCTAACAATAAAATCATTATACTTTTCAGTATGAAATGTATCTTCAAAGGAATAATTTCATAATAATTGATTATAAGATGCAGAAATTCTTTATAAAGAATTCTGCATTTTTTTCACGTGAGTTAAAGGTATCACACGTGTGATGAAAGGTAAATCTTTTTTCTTCCAATAGAGCTATATAATATAGATATTGCATAGCTTTGGATACAAAGATATGTCAAGATATGGTTAACAGCTTATTGTGTTGATGATGATCCAATCAATGGATCCAATTGTAACAGTTAGGTTCAATTTAATTTATATACTTTAAAGCCTGTGTTTGAGTGAATTGTCACATGCATTTGGAATAAATGTAATCTTGTTTGGAACCAATAAGAGTTTCAAATAAGGTTTGTACTGCATATTAATTCCTTCAACGGTTACCAACTAGTTGTTGGTAAAATATATATTTTGTAAAGGTTCAAGCCTACCCAAATGAATGTGAGGTAGTTGTCACTGTAATTAACTAAAGTAAAAATTTCAATTTTTCTCTTAATTAATCAGCAGAGTTAAATTAATGCACCTGCCATAATTTCATTGAATTATATAAAAGGGTTAATCCAGGTTTAAACTCTTTACCTAGATTAGTGTTAGTAAGCTTTCTTTTCCCGTTACAATAGATTATAGCAATCAAATCTTTTTAGTACTGATAAATCTGATAATCTAGTAGTGGTTGGGTTAGAGGAAATCCTAAGCATGGTAAATCTTGGGCAATATTGGTGTCATGTTTACATGACCTAATTTGAGGGCACCAACATCAAAGACAAGGCTGGGTACCAGAAGGACCAAAGGGTCAAGTTGCAGGACCTTCCTAACCTAAAGCACACCTTGGACCAACTCTGGGTACAGACCAGATATGCCCAGTTTGGTCCAAGTGAGGCGCATAACGCCCAGCCCCTTGTTTCAGCTTTGGCGTTAAAATGGACAAATTACCTCTTAAATGACGTTGGCTTAATTCGGTTATTAATGAATGGGGGTTCAGACCAATTCAATTTATTCAAGATGGGCCTACCTGGGGACAATACTGCACCAATGAGGGGAAGTAAAGAAATTGGGAATTAGGATAAAACCTGGAAAACCTTCATGCGCGGCGTATGATAGGCCAGGAGCTCCATGGACCGCATTTTTCTCTATTTTCTATCTCAGCTTAGGGCATTGGTGCGCAAAGCCAACACAGTCATAATTGTCCCCTACCCAAAGTTCCAGTACCAGAATCAAACTTGGGGAGGCATTGGTAGAGGTCCCTACTCTACCACTTGGGTATCCTCCCCCTGGTTCAGACCGATTCAGTTTACAAAATTTCCAGATTGGGTCAGCCTCAACCTCAATCAGTTATCAAGTTCAGACAATTTTAAAGTATAGTACCCTGTCAGATAAAAATGTGCACTTATTGGTGCACCTCAACTTAGCACCACTTTCTCCAATAGATGATTTCCCCAGTTCAGCTTAAATATAATTCTTTTCTACCAACTTTTCTCGTTGGTTGTCTTCCTCCATTCAATAAAACCCTCATTAGTTTTATGTTTTTCTTATGTTGACTTGGGCAAACCTGTGCGCAAACCTCTTTGAAAAGGTCTTGTGTAACGTTAGCCAATCTATCTGCCCTAAAATTATGACTGCATCAGGAACACCGCTGGGCTGCCCAGGTTCCCTCCAGACCAAGGCACTTTTGCACTTTAGCCCTTATCAAGGCTTGAGTATGAACACACCTTTGAGTCACACCCAAGTCTTGCTATTTGTTTTATCTTTATTACTATTTAAAGTGTTAACCACCCTCGCCCTATGTCACTTTAGCTCAAGCACCCTCTGAGGGGCTATCCCTCCTTTCATACTGATGACTAGTTCCCTTGCATTGGACCTGTGCACTGTAAACCACCACTCTGGGAATTGGAGAGTTATAGAAATCTCCCGACATTAGACAACCAACCACTTTTTTACATGCATGAACGTTTTCTGTGTGGGACTTTTGCAAAGTGCAAATTGGGTGCGCCAGCTGTTGGCCATGGCCGCAGTGGGACTCACCTCCATTTTCTCATTTTGCCAATGGTTGGAGAATCTCGGCGTTATTCTTGCTGCCTCCAACTGGGAAGTACCCACCCTTCTTGCATTACATGGTGGATACAGTTGCTTCGCAATCTGAGAGTCAAGATTCCCTGCTATTCCACCAAAATTAACAAATCAACACCAATACTATTTTTCTTTGGCACCGCGTTTGGATGGTGCAGGTGGGACCATTGATGAAGGGCCTGGTGGTGATGGCTTTGAATAACGTCATATAACCCATTGCCAAAATGGGTATGGGGTTGTTCACGGCCCAAAATATGGTTTATAATGACGTTAACTTATATGCAAATGAGCCATATCTCTTCTCTTATGGCTCAGATATGGAACCTATTTCAGTGTACCAAATCACTCAAGATAATACACGCTTGATTACAATCATGATCCTCAGAACACAGGAGGTGGAAAAGGAGTTTTTCTTATATACAAAAATGTTTATGAAGTTTCTGAAGATATGGTGGAATATGTGACCTCAGTAGTAAGAGTGACCAACTATCCCTCTCCATTCTATGATGCAGAAACGTACCCTGGAGGTATGCTAATGCATAAAGATGATTTTTGTGGTGAAGTGTTGGCGTTTTCTGCTATAAGTAAGGATCATTTGTGATATTTTTTATTGACTGCTACCCTTTCATCCCCTTTAGGGAAAAACAGCACTACTATTTTGGTGGATACTGGAGCCTCTGAGAATTTTATTGATCAAAACCTAGCTGACTACCTTGAGCTGAGTTACTTGCCAGGTGGTATAGTTAAAGGAGGGGCTTCCCAAGGTATTCTCACGCTGAAAATTATAAGGTTAGTGATTATCAAGTTGTAAAATGTTTTTTGTCTGACCATTTCCAAACTATAAAAAACCTCTTTTACCTCATCATTTTAAGTGTAGATTGGTGGCGAAAGTTTGACGTCAGAACCAAATTGAAAGACAATACCTTGTCTTTAACTCTGAAGAATAGTCACAAGTCAGTTGTCCCTTTGGCTGAAGCAAACTTTCAGGGAGATTTGCCCCACTGGCCCAATATCAACACACTCAGTTTTGCTCCGCTGCTGAAGCCCTCTGTGGAGGTTCTCTTACCTTCCTGTTTGGAGAAAGTTGGAATCTTCGTTTGATGTGTATTTAGCCAATGTACTACCAGCTCATTCAGAGTTTGATTGTGATTACAAGCTCACCGTTATTCTGGTGCGTATATCTTCCCTGATTTATCCATTGACAGTATGGGAGGAAACGTCCTTAGATCTATAGGTTAAGGAGCAGTTAGCTAAAGGCGCGATTTTTCAGCGAACCTCCCCTGTATGTTCACCACTTCTCTTTGTAAAAAAGGCTAATGGTATCTTATGCTCATTCGTTGATTATGGGAATCTCAACAAAGTCACAGTACCAGGCTTGCATCCCATCCCACTGGACTCATAGATTGCACGCTATATGGATAAGGCGAGAGTCTTCTCCAAGCTAGATTGTTTAAACGCGTTTGATCAGATCCATATCAATAAGGGCCAGGAGTGGCTGACTGCATTTCATACCAGAAAAGGGATTTTCCAATTTCGGGTTATTCCCTTTGGGCTTAAAAATGCCCCTGCTATCTTTCAACGCCATATTGATACAGCTTTGGGGGACCTGCTGAAGTATGCACGGTAGCTTACATGGATGATATTTTTGTATTTTCCCCTGATAATGAGTCCCATGCAGTACACCTTCAGCAGGTGGTGGAGCATTTGAGGGCAGCTGGCCTTACCTTAAAAATTAGTAAATGTGAATTCTTCAAGTCCCAGGTTTCCTTTTTGGGCAACGTCATGTTTGATCAAGGGCACATGATAACTCCAGACAAGGAAAAGGAAATTTGTGGGTGGCCCACCTCAACATTAGTTAATGGATTAATGAGCTTTTTGGGGACGTGTACGTTCCTTAACAAGTTCATAGCAAATCTTTATGAGGTGGTTGCGCCTTTGTATAAGGCGAGTGGAGCTAAAGTGCTCCAATGGTCCCCCGTTTTGGATGATGCTTTCCAAGAAGTAAAGTGTAGTTTGCTGTCCATGTATGTTCTTCGCCGTGTCAACCCCAATAAAGAGTTTATTGTTGCTTCTAATGCCTCCAACTTCGCCATAGCGGCAGTACTATTACAAGTAGGCAAAAATCAAATAGAGCATCTGGTGGGATATTTTCCAGGAAAATGTCTCTACTAGAGCTAAACTACGTCATATATGGTAAAGAGTTATTAGCAGTGGTTGAGGCATTGACTTATTGGTGTCATCACTTGCATGGCTCACCCCAACCCTTCTGCGTATGTACAGATCACTGTGCCTTACTGTACTACCGCGTACCTCATGTCTTGACCCCATAGCAAACCCGCTTGCATGAGACCCTAGCCCAATTTGTGTTTTCTTTTGAGTTTACTAAAGGCAAGGAGAATGGTTTGGCGGATGCTTTGAGCCTCAATCCTGCACTAGCTCCAGATCCTAAGGATGTAGAGGTGCATAATACCCACTTGGTAATTCCTCTGGGTAAGATTGTGTCTCAACTTCCCTCTTCCTTGGCCCACAGGTCAGCACTCGCTCTTCTGGAAAATATGGAGGAATACATATGTTCAGAAAAAGTAGTCCTTTCACAGCCTTTGTCAGCCAAATATGCTATAGTCCTTGCTAAAAGCGCGTTGAATCAGGAGGACATTACCAGGGGTACCATGTGAAGGATAAGATGATGTGGTTCCAGGGGCGCTTATGGGTTCCCACCAGACCACTTCACAGAAAATTATCCGGTACCATCATGACAGAATCATCGTTGGTCATCCTGGGAAGGTGAAGACTCTAGAGCTAATTCTCTGCACTTACAATTGGAAGTGTTTAGCCGCACATTTGGCAGGTATTGTAAAAAGTGCCTAGTCTGCAACCAAATGAAACCTAATCACTATCCTCTAGCTGGGCTGTTGGTACTAGTTCAAAAGGCTGGAGGGCCTTAGACTTCTCTATCAATTGATTTTATTGTGGAATTTTCTCTATTTGACGGCTATGGTGCCATCATGGTGGTAATGACCGTTATATGAAGTTCGCCCACCTTTTTCCCTGCAGAACCACAGTCACCAAGGCTGTGATGGCTAGGCTCTTTGTCACTCATGTGTTTTCTCTTCACAGGGTCCCACAAGAGATAATTAGCAATTATGGACCCCAGTTTACCTCCATCTTTTGGAAAGAGTTGTATAAGACTCTGCAAATCCGTCCATGCCATTCAACTGCCTATCACCCCCAATCAGATGTTCAGACTGAACAAGTGAACCAGTGCCTCAAACAGTTCTTGCGGTGTTACACCACTGCGTATCATTCAGATTGGGTTTCCCATCTCCCCATGGCCTAATTCAGTTATAACAACGCCCAAAATGCATCAATCGGTTGTTACCTTTTCTTTTCAACTATGGCTTCAATCACGCCTTCAACATGGGTCCCAATTGTGTATTCAAGGTTGAAGCGGTGGTGGACTATGTAAAAATGATCAAGAAAGTACACCAGGGGGTGAGCACGAAGTTAGATGCAGCCATGCAGGATTATAAGGAGAATGGTGATAGTAAGAGATGAGTTGGACCAGCGTACAAAGAAGGAGATCTTGTGATGCTGGATGCTAAAAACATCCCAAGAAAAAAAATGCAAAAACCTCAGACATAAGAGGATTGGGCCATACCGCATCATCAGAAAGATGGGCCACGCCTCATACCAGTTGGATCTCCCCATCACTTCAAATCTTTTCAGTCTTCCATGAAAGCAGGCTTATGTTGTTTGAGGGTTCCCACCAGAGACTCCTGAGGCTTATTTTGTGGATGGAGCGCTGTAGTTGAAAGTGGAGGATATTGTAGCCTCTCATTGGGTAAGAAGAAGACTTGAGTATCTTGTATCCTGGAAGGGGTTTGGCGCATCAAAGACCAGTTGGGTCCCAGCGTGTGACTGCGCCCATGCCCAGAACTTAATTGTAGCATTCCATGAGAGTTTCCTTGAGGCTGCAGGATCTAAGTCCAAGAAAGACGTTTCTGCCATGAAGTTGGACCCTGCCCAAAAAAACGATTCCTTGTCAAATGCCCCTGGAAAGGGGGTGGAGCCCAAAAAGAGGAGAGGGTAATGTTATGTTTACGTGACCTAATTGTGGGCACCAACCTCAAAGACAAGGCTGGGTGGCAGGAGGTCCAAAAGGTCAAGTTGCATGACCTTCCTGATATAAGGCACACCTTAGACCAACGCTGGGTACAGGCCAGATATGCCCAGTTTGGTCCAGGTGAGGTGCATAACTCCCAGCCCATTGTTTTGACTTTTGTGTTAAAATGGACAAGTTACCTCTTAAATGACGTTGGCTTAATCTGGTTACTTGATGAATTGGGGTTCAGAACCCATTCAGTTTACAAAATTTCCATCTTGGGTCAGCCTCAGCTTCAATCAGTTATCAAGTTCAGACAACTTCGAAGTATAGTACCCTATCAGATGAAAGTGTGCGCTTATTGGTGAACCTCAACTTAGCACCACTTTCTCCAATAGATGATTTCCCCAGTTCAGCTTAAATATGATTCTTTGATACCAACTTTTCTCGTTGGTTGTCTTCCTCCCTTCAATAAAACCCTCATTAGTTTTATGTTTTTCTTAGTTGACTTAGGCAAAAATGTACATAGACCTCCATGAGGAGGTCTCATGTAAAGTTAGCCAATCTATTTGCCCTAAGATTATGCCTGCATCAGGGACACCGCTGGGCTGCCCAGGTTCCCTTCAGATTAAGGCACCTGTGCATTTTAGCCCTGATCAAGGCTTGAGTATGAACACACCTTTGGGTCACACCCAAGTCTTGCTATTTGTTTTATCTTTATTACTATTTACTGTGTTAACCACCCTCGCCCTATGTCACTTTAGCTCAAGCACCCTCTGCGGGGCTATCCTTCCTTTCATACTGATGACTAGTTCCCTTGCATTAGGCCTGTGCACCGTGCACTACCACGCTGGGAATTGGAAGTTATAGATACTCTCCTGACAATTGATGAAGGTCACAGGGCTGGTAACTGCACTGCCCAAGGGTAAAAACTCCAAAATGAACATAATAGGCAGGCGCATATCAAAAGCCATTGTAGCTCCCCTGGCCAGGTTTGTTAGGTTTTTTCATTAAATTTAGAAGCTATTCATTCCCCCACTCTCAACCATTGTTATCTGCTGAGCATGAGCTTCACCTTTCTTGAGGATGGATAAGGTGGTACTGTGGGATAAAATGGGTTAAATACAACCTATAATGTTTCTTCACACCATGTATGTTATGTATCATACTCGATACCATGGGTGGTTTGACCTTGTATTCAAAATGGCAGAAGAGGCAACGCCTCTGCACAGATGTATGTGTTGATGGACCTTTTGGTGGGAGGCTAGCAGGTGATTAGACTAAATGAACAAGTTGGTCTGGGTTTCAAGGCATATTATTCTAATTTGATTACCTCTCAACAAATGTGTGCATGCGATCTTGAGCAACACCTCCACAAAGGTTTGAAGAGCTATGGCAACATTAAAATGTTTGAAGTACAAAATTCCCCCTCATGCCTACCCTTAGTACCAGTGGGCTATCATATTAATTTCCCTGAACCAGGAAGTAGTGGATAACTTTACCAAAATCCCCCACTTAGTACACTTACCATTTATGAGAAACAAAAAGATTTCTCCAAATTTCAATGGATGCCGCACCACCTATCTGCAACCACTGCTTAACTTTAGGACATAAAGTCCACGCTTTCCTAGTGAAATAAGGCATTAAAGATATGAAAATCTGAGGATTGCTCGCTTGGAAATTGTTATCCTGCATGTCTATTTGGGCTGAAGTTCCGATGGTTGATCCTTGATAGTGCCTGTAGTTTACGGTATTTGGATCATTCAAAAACTCACTAGGCCTATTAAATTTACCTCGACTCTTCCAGCCAATTTTGGGCATAAATTTTTCCTTTGTATTTGGGAACTTCTTTTGAGGCAGGATTTAATACAAACTGGGGATTTAGTCCTTCCAGTTTGTCAACACTTCTTCAAGGTTAGGATTCAGATAAAACCAGGAAAAGGATAAAATAAATAAGAGTTTTAATGCATGCTATTTATTAGATAATAATCATTAGGCCAGGAACTGGTATTTATAACTCTAGGGCATCTCCTGGCCACATTCCAGCATAAAATTTCAACAGATATTTACCACCTCAGTTTAGCCCTTAAACTGATATGACTGAAACCTTTTCTTAGGTTTATTGGTGGCAAAATACTCTCAAAATTGGGAAGATTTTAGGTACAAAAATTGCGATAAAAGCATGCAAATTGTCCTTTGATCTTCTGGATTTCAGTTTCACCATACTGCTGATGAAATACACCTGTGAAATTTTGGCATCAATTGAAGTAAATGACACACCCCTAATTGGGACATCTGCAGGCCTCTTCCTCAATAGCACTAGGTAACCCCTTTTCGGTGGTCCACACAAGTGCTATCATGCCAATTATGTGGATCAACATACAAATTTCGCCCTAAGGTGGGAAATTGATTATGTTTTTCGTTTGTCTGAAGTCCATGTGATTTTCAGACGTTAACTTCAGGTCATCCCCAAATTATTTTGTATAAGATTAGGTTGATTGTGTTTTCAATAATTGTGACCAATTGTGAGATTTAATGCATAGGAAATCAGCCATAATATGCAAGTGTATTCAGGCTGAGCACTCTGCTAAATTACTTGATTGAATTATCATTGAGATATTCAGCCTGAAGTTTATAATTGCAATATGCTTTTGAGGTGAGAATATAGGTGCTAGCTCAAGCGTTGAAAGGGTATTTGCCCTATCTGATGGTTGTTGAAGGTTGATTTTTGAGTCAACCACCAGAATATGATATTTCCCCCTCTTGACTCAAACATAAGCCCTAAGATTCCCAATTAGCATATGTTGGTCTTTTCTCATTGGACCAAATGCCTGATGAGAATGGAGTTGGTTTTTATATTTGGTAACTTTGGCCAGAACTGCCAATGAGTCTGAAGTATGATGGCCCAAATGCCCATCAAGTCTGAAGTTGGATCCTCTCCCAACCTCAAGTGCAAACTAAAATATTAATTAGAATATAAATATTATATAAGTACTTTTTGTTTTGTTTTTTTGTTTTGTTTTGTTTTTGTTTTTTTTTTTATTTTGTTTTTTTCAACTTTTTCTTTTCTTAATCAGCCCACTTATTAAACCTTCTTAGGAATTTTGCATGGACTCGGTTGTATATATGGCCAGTCCTAATATCCTTGATTGTGTATATGAACTTAGACATTTTATCAATTACTTTGAATGGCCTGACCCAGATGAGATCTAACTTTTGCATTCAGCCCAATCTGTGGGTATTGCAAAATAGAACTTCATCATTAATTTCAATTTGGCCAGTGTATAGTGATTCTCTAAGTCCATTTTGATGTTGGACCTTTTTCTTGGTGAAACTGTTGCCAAAGGCTTGAGATTGTAGTTTGATTAAGGCATCCACAAGCTTCTCAATGTACTGAGGGTAAGTGTTTTTGCCGGGATCCTCTAGGGACAAATATAGCAGCGTTGGTAGGGCCAGGTGTCTACCATATAATACTTTAAATGGAGACATCCTGATTGATGAATGGTAGGAAATATTGTAGGTGAAGACTGCCAAACTTAAATATGTACTCCATTTGGATGGTTTGGCTGAGGTTAATTTCCGGATAATGTTCACCAATGTTCCATTTGCACGCTCAACAGTCCCATTAGTTTTGTGGTAATAGGGAGCAGAAAGTACACCTCATACTCCCATTAGTTGGTTGATCTTGGCAATGACATTGGCAGTGAAGTTAGTTCCATTATCGGTCAGAATAACCTGGGGGTATCCATGCTTGTGGATAATTTTTTCAAGTACTAACTTGGCGGTGGTTGCTGCTCCAGCTTCCTGAATGGCCTTGGCCTCAGCCCATTTGGTCAAGTGGTCAATGGCTACGATTATGTACTTGGCCTTCATATTGCTTGTTAGAAGTGGGCCAACAACGTCAATAGATACAGTGTGCCAGGCAAAGTTGGGCTGAACAAGCTGGTAAGATGTGCTTTTTTGGAATAGTATTTCACCTTGGCACTCTGCACAGCATTCTAGCATTTCTTGGATGTTGAAATGCATTGACTACCAGTAGTAGAATTGCTTCAGATGCTCTTTCGTTTTCTTGAATCCTCCATGCCCTATGGCCTTATGCGCTGCCATTATTAGGTCTGTTCAGGCTGATGGTCTTTGGAAAATAAATTTTTGTCCTTCACGATTTTGTAAAGCATCCCGTTTTTAATGGTTGTATTTTTTCATAGATCCAATAATATTTTTTGGATGAATTTGGGCTCATCCTGATACTCTCTGCTGATCATTTTCATAAACAACTCATCAGCGGCTCAACTAAGTGTTGCAATGGTGGGTAGTCAGGATAGACAGTCAGCGTTTTGGTGTTTTGCCCCAGCTTGATGCTCAATGGTGTAATCATAGGCTTGAAGCTTTAATGCCCAGCGGGCTAATCAGCCCTCAGGTTCTCTTAAGTTATTCAACCATCTTAGGGAAGCGTGATTGGTAACAACTTTGAAATGAGTACTATGAAGGTAGACCCAGAATTGCTTGCAAGCATATATGACAGCTAAGCATTCTCATTCCGTCACTGTGTAGTTCTTTTTGTAAACGTTTAAGGTCCAACTAGCGAAGGCAACTGGATGTTCTTCACTATCTTCTCCAACTTGGGATAACACGGCCCCCACTGATGTTCAGGATGCATCAGTTTGGATGATAAATTCAAAATCAAAGTCTGGATATCAAGGAACAGGCGCGCTTAATAGGGCCAATCAGAGTTGGTCAAATGCATCCTGGAAAGCTGGAGTCCAGTCAAATGGGACCTTATCTTTAAGCAAATAGAAAAGAGGCTCTCCAAGCTGTGCAAAGTTGGCAATAAATTGGTGATAGTATCCGATCATGCCTAGAAATATTGAATATCGCGCTTGGATTTGGGCCATTTCATTTTGGAGATGGCATCCAACTTAGAGGGTTGGGGCTAAAGACCCACTTTATCAATCACAAATCCGAGGTATTCCAGTTGGTCTTTAAAAACTGACATTTTCTGGGCTTGATTTTTAAGTTTGCAGCAGCTAGCCTTTTGAAAACCTCCTCTAAGTGTTCCAGGTGGTCGTCAAAAGTACATCTGAAAACGTTGATGTTGTCAGGGTACACTAGTACACATGATGATTTTAAATCTCCCAGGATTTTGTCCATTGCCCGTTGGAATGTGGCTGGGGCGTTGCAGAGCCCTTGAGGCATTCTCGTCAGCTGGAATAGGCCCTCTTGGGTTATAATTGCACATTTCTCGCGCTCCTCTTTAGGAAGATCCATTTTCCAATATCCGCTGATAAGATCCATTGACGAGAAGAACTTTGCGCCCCTTAGCCTGTCCAAGGCATCGTCAATTTGTGGCAGTGGGTATGAGTCCTTCTTTGTAATGTTGTTTAAATTCCAATAGTCGGTGACTACTTAATTGCTTCCATCCTTCTTTTTTCAATATTAAAATTGGTGCTGCTCATAAACTTTTTGAAGGGAATAGCATGCCTCAATTGAGGAGTTACTTAATCTCCTTGGATACTGCTTCTTCTGATGATTTCAAGCATCTAATTGGGCATAATCAAAAAGGTTTATGATCTCCAGTAGCAGTTTTATGGGTGACACCATTAGCGCAACCCAAATCAAAATCATCTTGTGCAAATATTTCCCGATATTTAGAGAATAACTCCTGAGCTTGGCCTTTCTCAGAGTTGGTCAGGTTGCTTAAATCAGTCATAGGGACAACATTATTATGCTGAGTTGGTCCTTATTGGGGAGCCCTAATTTGACAATAGTTCCGGACTCATGAAATGAGTGAGTTTCTGTGGCAGGGAACAGAGGCAGAAAAGTGATTGTTTGATGTCTCCTGATGGAGATGGGCCAATTTTGCAGGTTTGCACATAAGATATGTATTTCTATGTGGCCCAGAATAATAATACCAGGGGCAATGTTTGGTTTGAATTGAGATTTAGACCATGGTTGATATACTTCACTATAAAGTCCTTCCAGGATATTAATTGTTAGTCCTGTCATGATGATTACTGTTCTCTAGATGGTATAGTGATGGTCTGATTTGATTGAAGTGGAATGCCATTTGACTCATCAATCTGATTGGGAAGTGGTTTTATCTTTGACTGAGCTTTGGAATACTCAATTGGGATGACTCCATCTTTGTAGGCCAGATTTATGAATAGGCTGGGTTTCTTTTTCTCAACTGCCTTATCACGGTTATAGTAAAGTGGAATAGCCTGGCCAAGAATGGTGAGAGTATCATCCTTATGATTGGTAACAACTCCATATCTTCTTAGGAAATCAGTCCCAATTAAGATATCATAGTTTGTATTTGGCAACACTATGGCAGGTGCTGTTACTACAATGGATCCAAATCTGAGTGGTAGGGTACTGTAGGCGCCCAGAGATTTGGTTGTATGCGCTCCAGAGGTTCCATATTCCTGACAGTGGGCAACATCGGGCGCAATTTTCAGTTTTTTAACCAACTTTGTGCTGACTATATTGATAGGAGCACCACTATCAACAATGGCCCAAACTCACACCTTGTTTACCGCTATGTCCACATAAGTACATTCAGAGTAGTTTTCAGAGGTATTTATTGTATGAATGCTGTGATTGCTGCCTGATTCCAGGTGTGATTTCAGGCTTGAGCAAATATCTGGGAAGTTATCTGCTAAGGTCTTCATGGGAATGGCTACTTGAACGTTGTTAAGTTTAGGTAGGTCACTTAAACATCTGGGTTGGAGGTCCACACCTGGTTATTAAACTGCTTTGCGTAGGGTTTTGATACTCTAGTTCAGGATTCCTTGGTAATTTTTAAGGGTTTAGTTGCTTTTTCTGTGGTCTGAGTAGTGTCCATCATGGTATCATAAGCCACGATATGGTGGAGGTTATCTTTAGCAACATCTTTGGTCCTAAAGAGCTCATCAGAGTCAGGTGGAATGGTTTGAAAATCGGTGGAGTTAGAGCATTCCGCCTCTACTCCACCTGCTCTTTTCTCATCTCATTGTCACTGTTGATTTCTAGAGCAAAAGTTGACCCCATGCTTTTTTTGGACCATCTGAAGAATTGTCTAGAAAAATGCCCTTGTTGACCGCAAATGTGGCAAGTATTTGGCCCTGTTTGCTGTATTTGCTCAAATTTTTGGTTTGTATTTTGGAAATTTTTCCACTGGTCGGACATCATGTTGCTTTTTGGGCCCAAATATCGAGATTTTTGCTGATCTTTGGCCCAATTAGGAGTATTAAAATTATGGGAACAGCTTCTCAAGTAATTTGTAAACTCTTGTATTTCCAAGCTTCCATTGAATGCAGGCAGCATAACATTGTGCAGTTCACTGAAGTGCATAATTGTGTGCTCCATTGCAATCTTGGCGTCAAACTTATCTACTGCATTGCACCCACGCAGAAAAATGTGCCTCATGGAAGAATCTATCCGCAAAGTCCTTAAAAGTCACATTATGTTTGAATTTGATATTAAGAAGCTCTCTTTTTTGGGTTTCTAATTTCTCAGGCCATTCAAAATGTTTTGTTATTGCAATTTTGCCATCCATATAGGACCAATCGTAGCCCAATTAGGGCATAATGAGGTCACAGCTATGGGCATTGAGTGAGTTAATCAGCGCTGATCCTTTTGCATGGTCTGATGCTCCTCTCATTGCTTTTTCAAATAATTTGAGGAAAGAGTGAATGTTTCCATCCTTATCAAGCTTTGTTAAATTCAGTGGTTTGAAGTCATCTCGCCCTATTTTGGGCATAGGGGTTGCACTTCTTCTTGAGCATATTGGTGTATCATTGCTCATAATCAGCCCTCTTTCCCGTTTAGAAGTATCTGGAGTCAGGATTGCTGCCAATACTCTAGGCATAGAACGGTTGTTCAAAATATCAGTTTCTGCATCAATGTCGATTTCCAATGAGTCAGTATCATAATATTACTTAACTACTGGATTCTGATGCCTAAATTAAGCCCTTAGTTTTTCCAAACTGTTTTTTGGCCGAATGGACAGAGCTTTTTCCTACTTTTCTTTTGTCAAAGCTGGGTGAGCATCGGCTGCTTTGTTTTTGAGGTTTCAGGCTTTTCTTCAGATAAAGCTTGATTAAACGCTATGCTTTTATTGTCTTTGCCCATACTATCTACTTGGGAATTTGCAGTTGATAATTGCATTTTGAGTTCCCAAATTTCCTGAGTAATTTCAGTGTTTTTGGCCTGGAATCTTGGTACACCTGCCCAAATTTTTGAAAATTCCTCATTGTTCAAGGCATCATCCTCATTACTATTCAGAATGACTGGTTTTGCTACATGAGCTCCCCCTATCTTGATAAGATTTTGGGTATGGGAGGTACCAGCTGCAGATCCTTGGTGACTGGGAAAATAATCTGAGATGGCCTTGTCTTTAGTGTCATCCTGATGTCACTGTTTCATCTGGCTGAATCTGCCAGGAAAAGGTTACTGGAATCCATTTTGGAGAGTGTCACCAGTTTTGAGTGAGCACCAGTTGTCAAAATCTGAGGATCACTCACTTGGAAATCATTTATTATGCACGTCTATTAAGGCTGAAGTTCTGATGGTTGATCCTCAATAGTGCCTGTAGTTTATGGTATTCGGACCATTCAAAAACTCACTAGGCCTATTAAATTTACCTTGACTCTTCCAGCCAATTTTGGGCATAAATTTTTCCTTTGTATTTGGGAACTTCTTTTGAGGCAGGATTTAATACAAACTGAGGATTTAGTCCTTCCAGTTTGTCAACACTTCTTCAAGGTTAGGGTTCAGAAAAAACCAGGAAAAGGATAAAATAAATAAGAGTTTTAATGCATGCTATTTATTAGATAATAATCATTAGGCCAGGAACTGGTATTTATACCTCTAGGGCATCTCCTGGCCACATTCCAGCACAAATTTTCAACAAGTATTTTACCACCTCAGTTCAGCACTTGAACTGATATGACTGAAACCTTTTTTTAGGTTTATTGGTGGCAAAATACTCTCAAAATTGGGAAGATTTTAGGTACAAAAATTGCGATAAAAGCATGCAAATTGTCCTTTGATCTTCTGGATTTCAGTTTCACCATACTGCTGATGAAATACACCTGTGAAATTTTGGCATCAATTGAAGTAAATGACACACCCCTAATTGGGACGTTGGCAGGCCTCTTCCTTGATAGCACTAGGTAACCTCTTTTGTGTGGTCCACGCAAGTGCTATCATGCTGATTAAACGGATTGACATACAAATTTCGCCCTAAGGTGGGAAATTGATTACATTTTTCATTCATCTGAAGTGCATGGGATTTTCATATGTTAACTTCAGGTCGTCCCCAAATTATTTTGTATATGATTAGGGTGATTGTGTTTTGATAATTAGGACCAATTGCCGAGAGTTAATGCATAGAAAATCAGCCATAATATGAGAGTGTATTTGGGCTGAGCGCTCTTCTAAATTACTTGATTGAATTATCATTGAGATATTCGGCCTGAAGTTTATGATTGCAATAGGCTTTTGAGGTGAGAATACAGATGTTAGCTCAAGCGTTGAAAGGGTAATTGGCCCTATCTGATGGTTGTCAAAGGTTCATTTTTGAGTCAACCACCAGAATCTGACAAAAGACATGGCTGTTTGTAATGAAATAATGTAAGAAGAACACAAAAAATATGGTAATATGTTTAATGCTTTAACAACATTCTCACGGGCTATATACAGCAAATACTTTACCATTGAATTGATTACCCTAAAAACATAAAATGACCAAAAAGACCAGGAAGGCCGTAGTCAAAGCAAAGGCCACAGTGGGAACAACCACTACACCTGATCAAACATATGCAGATATGGTGGATCTAAAGGTGATTACACAATCAGATTCATCCGCTAAACAAAAACAAACAAATCCACATTCTTAGAAAACTAATTTGGGTGCTGCCTTACAACAATTAGGGCTTTGTACACCACCTGTGAGCTGCGCTCCAAGTGTGATTAATTTTTCTTAATCAATCTCTCATAATTCTAATAATAAGTCCAGTGTTGCACCACAAATGCACCGCAACAATAAATCAAATTCTCCAAAAATAATAACACACCCAAGAGGTCAGCCTTGAGTGTGCTAAATACAGTCCCATACCTGCGCATCAATATGGTATTCATATTAAAGATGCATTGGTTCCCATGAAGAGTGAAGGGGGAGGGGTGGTCCATCCCAATTGCTCCTGAAGCGCAGCGGTTGTCTCAGTTAAACTAGAAATGTTGAACATCGTGGGACTCAAGGCCTTACCATCCCAGGACAAAAAAATGAGTTCTCTACAAAAACCCTGTGGACATCCTGGAAATACAGGAAGCCCAATGACTTCAATTGAAGGAGGGAGCATGGAAAAACATGCTCCTCCACATACTTTCCTTTTGGTCGCAGCACTTTGTGGTGCTATTATGGGTGAGCCCCAAATTTTAAATTTATTTATTAAGATCTTTTCTTGCACAGCCACATAAAGGCCATTACTTTAGTTTTGGTACAGCATAATTCACACAATTTCCAGTTTTTATGCTCTGATCTGTGCACATGAGCATTGAGAACTTTTCCATTTTCTCTCTTTCCCCTTCCCACTACCACTTTCGTTATTAGGGACATGAACTGCTGGCTGAACCAAGCCACCAATTGGTGGCCTACTATTGTAGAAGCCCCAAAGGGACACGTTAAATTTTAATTCCTGAAGGCTGCCCTGGGCCTCTATAACACCATTCCCAAACACACTCCTTTTCTTCCTAACATGACTCGCCCTTATGTACACAATGGTCAGTTGCTGTCTATGTCACGAATAGACCTCATTCTTGCACCATCAGTTATTTTGCACACAAAGTTTGCACTTTAAAACCATCAAAGTTGAATTCTCTAACCACAGACTTAGCTCATTATCTTTTACTCTGTTTTACCCAGAGGCACAGGCTCTAATGGAGTAAGCTTCTCCGGGCCAATCCCACTTTACCCATGTTCTTTTACTGGGTTGAAACTACAACTTAAGCACTAATAAGTAACTCCTTTCTTTACCAATACACTCGCCACATAATCTGCCTTTAAGTCACACACAGTTTCCAAGACTCACCACATATTGCTGTAGCGCTCCCGTGCTGTCTCAGCAGTCATTAGGCGCACTTTGGTGGAAGTGGATCACCTGAAAGCAATGTCCCTGGTGCAGGTTACAGCCTTGCATGGGACTTCAAGTGGGCTGAGGTGTTTGCCCTCTTAATGTATAAAAAGAGAACACTGACCGCGTTATTGTTTAATTCAAATTTAAAAGTATACAGCGTAATAAATGAGTTCCGCCTATTTCTTCCACCAGTTTCTTCTTCTAAACAAAACATGGTATGTTCAAAGGTTAGGTGGACAGTAAATTTCATTGCAGAAACACTGTATTAAGTTTCTGCCAAAAGTCTCAAGTTTTACTCCAAGTTTTAATGATCTGAACCTGTCATGTGTGCCAAAATTGACTCTTTTAAATTGTGCACAGGGACACACCATCACCCAAACTTAATGAATATAATATCAAAATACAAACTCTTTTTGCCGTTCGTGGTGCACCATAAAGGTAATGCCCAGGCCCTGATGGGATTCCTTATGAATTTTATAGAAATTTTCAAATATATTCAACTTACTTTTTTATCTATAAATAGATTTCTGGTGGTGACATTCCTCCTTCTGAGAGGCCAAGATTCATAAATTGTAGCTTTGTATAAAAAGAAAATAGGCTATATTTAACAAACTGGCGCTTTATCTCTATTACTAACACTGATACCAAACTCTTTATCAAATTTTTTATGACTAAGTGCATCTTGGAATTTGCCTCTAAAGTAAGATCTCCTACACAATTTGGCTTCATACTCAGAAGATCCATATGGGATAATGTCCATACAGTAGCCAACATCTGCCAATCTCATGCTACTGATGCGCTTGAATACCTGAATCAGTAAAAAGTTTATAACCGTATTAACTGAGCTTACTTTAGGGCTGCCTCCATAAGTTTAAGATTTCATATCGCTTCATCAATTGGGTAATGTTGTTTACTGAATCAGCCACAATGGAAGTATGTGGCTCAGGCTTCCTGAAAGATTTTGTTTGCCCCCAAAGATCTACTCTAGGAGATCCTTTAAGCCCTCGTTTGTACAATTTTAGCCTTGACCCACTCTTCTGTAATGCAAATGCCCATTTTTCTTGTGTTCATGTGCAAGGCCAGTCGCCATTCAGGATACTGTAATTTGTTGATGATTGTGTAATTGATATCTCAAATAACCATGATGCACGCATTCTGGAAACTACCATTCAATAAAGTAATCCAGAGTTAGTAATTCAGCCCTTAATGCCAAAAAGACTGAGATCATCCTTCTTGGGAAATATCAAACTCAATGGTCACCTGCCACCTCTGATCAGAAGCATATTCCAGCTTCACATTCCCTTTTCACTTACCCAGGCAGTCATATTATATTGCTTCTCTTGTGCTTCCTTTTTCTTCCCAGCCAGCTATGGGTCCAGTACGCCACCTAGAAGCATGGGTGGAGGCGGGAGAATATGCCACCTCTGTTATGAGAAACCACATTCTTGACAAAATAACTAAGCTTTGCCTCCCTCAAGGGTTAGCAAAGTAGCCTGACTGGCCGAGTGTTGGTTGCCAATTCACTACTTCTGTACATCAAATGTTTTGTTGCACAAGCTATTGCTTTTTCACCCTCCTTCTTTTCATCAATCTATGCTACCATCCAAGAGTGGCTATGGCTGGGCGGCCTCCACTGTGAGTCTAGATGTCCTGTTTGGCCCACGCACAGTGGAGGTATGGTACTGATCAACTAATATGCCGTTCTTCCAATATTCTTGGCTTTTGGATTATCCAGTTGACTAAACCCAAATTCCCAACAAAACACTGTTCTCTCATGGCATGGTCCAATTTTGCTTATGCTCTTCGTCTTCAAAATCCATACCACTCTAATTATCTGCTCAATTACTTAGCTTCTCGCTCCTCTTCCACTGGCCCCACAGGACCCCTGACAACTTTAAGTGGATTCTTCTGACTATTTGGAGCGCAGAATGGAGGATCAGCATCAGTGATCACACCTCCTAAAGAGGTCGCCCTACCCCCTTTACACCCAAGAAGATAATGGGCAAGTTATTTTGCAAAATGTAGTACCTCGCAATCAAGTATCATTGCCCATGTTGATTACCATGACATGATGGACACCCGCTACTCTTTGGACACCCACAAGGTCATTTGATGGTATGCTAACCATCCTTTATTACAGACCAGGGTTCACGTTCATGTATGGAGATGCTTGAAGAGCATGTACCGCACTTCTGAACGGTCAAATGTTTCTAAATCTCCACATGCAGTGTGCGGCCAATATGGGTATCTAGCCCGCCATCTAAAAAATTATCCAACATCTTAGGAAATCTGGTGTGAAGTTATGCATCTCTTCCTCCAGGATAAAGCACAAGTATTCATCCTGTTTAAATACTTCTTCCCTTTTAACATTAATTCCCCCACTTTCCTTCTTCTCCTCATGCCTTTTTTAGCAATTGCTTTGTGGACGATACATACCTTTGTCCTGAACGCCATTTCTGGATTTGCTCCCACTCTTTGTGAAGCCGTTCATCACTTCCACTCCCACCAAAGGACCACTTCCAAGTCTGTCTACTTGGTCTACTGCCATCACGCCAATGCCAACTGGTTTCCTCCTAGTTCTCTATTTGGTTCCTAGTTAAGGACCCTTTCCTACATTTGTGTTCTGTATTGGTGCAAGCCTTCACCGACACATCCCTTCTTCTTAACACTGGCGGTCCTACTGGCAACAGGGGGTAGCTTTGACTCCTCTGGGGTGCCTTTAATTATTATTTGTCTTTGTCTTTGTGTTTCTTTCTTTATTTGCCATAAGTTCTAGTCCCCAGTTGGCCTTACTCATATAGATTATAGATCAGTGTTAGTATCAAAATAATATAATATGATGAATTGTTATTATGATTGTACCTGAGGTAGTTTGGAGGGGGCATCTAATGGTAGGTTCAATGCTCCAAAACATTTTACTTGAGAGAAAATATAAAATTTTGACAGAACCCCCTTCTAAGGGTATTAAGAGCAGAGTAATTAGATTAGGAATACTTTCTTTGTTTCTTTTGGGTCTAGGTCAAGGCTTGGACAAGTAAGAAAGGTAAACAAAAAGTCCCATTACCTAGGATTGCTTATAGACAAGTCTTTCATTCTCAGCCCAGGATTGATCATAAAAAATTGTAGTATATCAGGAGGTTCCTTTTCACCACTTTTAAAATCATTGCAGATCTTAGTAAACTCATATTGTCATTTTGTGTTCTTCTATGATGTATTTAGAGCCTATAATATCCATAAGGCCATCATAACAGGTAGGCAAGTTCATCAGAGTCGCCTGAGTTGATCTTTGGATGGGTGCTGTTTTAGCTACACTTGTGGTTCAGGTTGTGACAAGAAGGTTTGTTGTATGGTAAAGTGAGATATTTAATATTAGGGGTACATGTCCCAAGCTGAATATGAATTTTTCTTAGATGGATAATGGGTACTTTCAAATTAGGACATTGGTAAGTCAGGATTGAGATATCTTAGCTAAGGGGTTGGGAATGGTGCGACTTAAGGCGTCAAGAAGGTTGCAGAGAACATCATCTGAGTGTGGTGCAATACTATGTTAGGGTTTCACAGATGTCGTATTGATATAAAAATTCTTTTTTCACTTATTAATAAGCAGTGGTATTTTATTTATGATTAGTGGCAGGAAAAAATGTATTTTGCCTCATCAAAAGTAAGCATCTTTACATCTGATGGATCTTAGGCAACAATGTAGAAGTGTTTGAAAAAGCAAAAATGTGTTCATTCTGGCGGAACCTGATTATTAAAAAAGATATTTCCTTTTTAGTCAAACATTTGCCCTCACAGCTCCAAGAAAAGAATGTTTTGGGTCAAAATGGGCCAAAATGAGGAAATGTCACACATTTAAAATTTTACGATAATAATAAGAGTAATTTAAAGAATACAAATAATTCTATCATCTAAAAGACCCTGGCCAATTCTCAGTAGAACCCCACAAAAATGGTAACACTTTTATGAAAATCTTATGGAAAACTTTTCTCTCTCGTTGCAATCACTTTTGCAACTTATTCAAACCAAGTCTGAATTCAGTTTGATAATCTCACAGAGGAGATTAGTCTGCGTCCATGTCAGGGAGCAGTTGGGCAAGTAAGGTAAGAGGCACAGGTGGTAGGCCCGCGACCTCCAACGTTTGAAAACGCCCCAGAGAAACTGGCGGATTAGATAAAAATAAAAAACGGTGGTTACTATTTCCCCAGAAATCCTCACTTGGCAGGCGAGATGTAACCAGTACATCAACACGCCACACTCTCAACCACTCTCGTCGGTGGAATACAGAGTCTGGGTGTTCCTGGATATCCACCAAACAGCTTTGTGGGAAAAATTTTGTGGGGATGTGCACACTTATTTCCCAACCATGGTTTATGTCGCACCTCACTCCATGTCATGCGGTTGGCTGGATCTCAGTTTCAAAAACAAGGAGGCAGCAGATGAAGCTGCTGCAGTGCACGTTGCAATTGACCTCCCTGAAGGGCAGTGGGTCATTGAAACTAAGTGCACCAGATGGAAAAAATCCAACCAAACTTTCCTCACGTTCAACTTTTTACCCACTACAGTCAAGCGTGCCATTTTGGAGCAGCACCTGAAAGCTGGTCTAACCATATATGGAGAAATCCAATCCTTTGATATGCAATGCTTTATGCTGATGTCACACCTTTGCACTGGCAAAGCCATTTCAGTTCTGACTCCAACTGAGGAGATCGTAAAGGACCTAACCCAGATCCCACACTCCACTTATATTAATATTGAAGGGCATACCACCCACCCTTTCTGGGTAACCGTAGACAGCGCACCCCCCATCTGCACCCACTGTGATGCATTCAGCCATAAGGCACACGCATGCCCCACCAAGGAGGGCATCACATTCCAAGAGCACCCCTCAGCAGCCATAGCCAATGGGGAGGCTCACTATGAACCAACCACCAGTACCAAAGAGGCCTTCCCATGGGGAGCACAAGGCTGCTACTTACTAATAAAGCCTGTCTCCCCTTAAGAGTGAAAGAAGGCCAAACGGGCCTGCAGGGCCACAGCCAAGGAAGCGGCCAAGGTCGCCTCTGCTATCCCACACTCCCAACGCCAGGAGGACATTGAAACCTTTGCGGCAGAAGCAACTTGGGAATTCTTCAACCAATCAGATTGGGAGGCCCAAGCTGATTGGGCCACCCAATCTGAGGATCCAATGGGCAACTCGATCTCACCTGATCTTTGCAACCAAGCCCTGATTGAAATTGATTTTGTCTCCAACCTACCTGAAAAATTTTTTTGACCCAAACGTTGGTGCACCAAACTCATCCACACTGCAAAAAATTCGTTTGACACCGGGGAAACAAAAGCAA
>JAKSZP010016427.1:0-44312 GCA_022478985.1 Massospora cicadina | reverse complement strand
TTGTCCCTACCCAAAGTTCCAGTACCAGAATCAAACTTGGGGAGGTAGCAGTAGAGGTCCCTACTCTACCACTTGGGTATCCTCCCCTTCAGTAAATAACCTAAGCTTTTTGCTTTAGTTCACCTATCTTAAGATGAGATTAATGGGACAATCCTCACCTTGGAATTCCTATCCTGTCAACCCCAAAATAAAGTGCAATTTTATACTAACTTACTTTTTTAAACTTACTTTTTTAGATTTTTGTTAGTCCTTGAGATTTGCTCTCAAGGTATCACCCAACCTTCTGGAGCTTCGCTCCTATTTTCAGCCACAAAATCAATATCTCTGGTATAGCCAAGTGTTTGAAAAAGCTGGACTGAATCTGCACCTTGGCCTGTAGTGCGAACCAGGTGCTGTGCCCTGATATATCCCCAGGTAGCAGAGGGCAGGGTCAGCTCCAGTTCTTGATCCAGAGGCCCAGTGGTCAGGATGAGACTTGGTGTTTGGTGTATTTCAACAGTAGTAGAGGGTGTTTGGACTGGTTCACTGCCATACCTCAGCTGATTGGGATGAACAAATGGGTATAGCCAATTTTTAGAGATCATAAACACGTTTTCTCTTTTTGAAAGGAAAATTCTCCAATTTAGGTTTTTCCGCTGGTAGATGGGACTTGGGATTTTTTTCCATTACAATTGTCTTCATACGATAAGTAACTGAAACTCTTTCTAATTGAGAAATGACAAATCAGCCACGTGAAGTAGCAGAAACTTCAACACCATCAATCCGCTGCAGGGGAGTATAAATCCCTTTTTTATGAAATCAAGTCCAAAGTGATTGTAATAACTGTTTGGTTCCGTCCTTCTTATTTACTATAAACATTATTGAGGACTATGGGATTCTGGATAGTTTGAGCTACTCTTTTTTAACAGCATCCCAATTAATTTGATTCATAATTCCTTCATGTCTTGTGATCGGCGGATTGGCTTCAAGTAGATGAAATCATGATCTCCTATGTCTATGCAATGATTGACATAGTGGGTGCATCCCAAATTGTGGTCATCCACAGTAAAGATTCTGCAATACTTCTTGAACAGTGATAGATCTTAATCTCTTTGATCCTTTTTAATCACATTAATCTCTCTCTTTGTACTACTGAAAAGATAATGGTTGGACCGCACCTTTGCAGTTTAAACTCCTCTAATAATTCAAACTCATAAACACCCTTAATTTTGTCAAAAGAAACCAAATGTAAGTAGGCTACCACTCAATGGCTTTTCGCTGTTATAGGTTCTTTATGTATATTATATATCAGAACTTTCATCTCATTATGCTCTGATGATACCAACCTAGGGATATATGGGGCTGCAAACATGAACAAAGGTGCGGCGCAATTACTTTATCATACAGTCCTTCAGGCTTATAACTTTAAATAGTGCCTAATATCACCCGATTTCCAGAGGGTTTCATGGCCTTTGACTGATCATAAAAATAACTCGTAGTGCTCATAGATTTGGTTGGGTAGAGTTTTGGCTTTCTTTCAGAACTGACAGTAGCATATGAGGACCACTTTATCATAATGTGACAGATCTAATTAAACATTACATGTTTTTCCCTCAGTATGCCACTCAATTTTAAAATAAACTGGGGTCTTCTGAAACAGTTTTTAAAACTTCATCCACCATGTTGACTATAGTGACAAAGTGCTGCATGAACCCTGAACTTGTCAACATATTGTGGTGTTAGTTTAGTAGCACACTCATGGGTGCTGCTGTGGCAATCAATCTAAAAATGAAGAAGTAGAGAGCTATAAACGCATCTAGATACAGGCACTCCAACACAGAGATTCCAATTTCATGATGATCAACACCTAATTTTAATGAAAGCTTGTGCATTGTTGGTTCAATGTTTTAGACCTCTTATCCCTAAATAATTTAAAGGCCAGGGGACCCAAAGCTCCTGGGTGTTGTAAAATATCTTGTGACTTTTTGGTTGAAAAAGTCTTTATTCCAAATACTACGTCTTTATTGGTATTTCCTACATATGCTATCCAATTTTAACTTAAAAAAGGCGAAAAGAGAGAGTCATTTTATTTTCTTAGAAGCAAAATTGTAAGGGAGATCAGAGAGTTTACCTGATCCATTTCCAAGTGTTCCAAGATAAGATCTATAATTATTACAAATCAGGGATTATGTAGTAGACTTAGTAACTCTGTCAAATAGGGTTTGTTCGCCACATAGCTTGGGTTTGAATCCCTGATATTAGGAGGTTTTGGGAGATTAATCAACCAAATTAGGCGTGGATTGTCCCTGATATTTATAGAGCTCGAAATTAGTCAGGAATTGTACCTATACTGAGTGGGCTTAAAATTTGTCACAACTTATCCCTGATACTGGTTTCAGCTATTTTGACAGCTCAAAATTGATTATCATCTTCTACCTCATACAAATCTTTGATTTGGGCAGGAATACCAACAACGCCCCCTATAGATCTTGACGCAGGGTGGAAACGAATGGAAATAGTGACTATGTACGTGATTGACTATGGTACGCTGAATGACCTCTACAATTGAGTGTTCATTGCCCCGCTTATAAATGACTTTGTAGGGCCCCAACCAGTTGGTACCCAATTTCTTATCTTGACCTCCTAGCCATTGGTGATAGAAAAGGACTAGGTCACCCAGTTGGAAGATGTTCAGAGGTTCATGTTTGTCATTGAACTAATTTGTTTCTCTACTAGTGTTAGAAGATAGGTTCTTAGAAGCCAGGGCCTGAGGTTGGATAATTTCATTGGCAATACTTTGCATAGAGACTTCAGGGTTTTGGGTAAGGCTTGGTCGAGCATAGCCTGCACTTTAGAAGGCAGCTGGGGATTTCTTACATACAACGCTTGAAAGGGTGACATCTTAGTTATTCGATGATAGCTGATTCTATAGGCCAGAATTGCACTAGGCAAATATTGGGGCCAATGAAGTGGGTGAGTCAGCCATTTTCTGGAGAGTTGCAGTTAAAGTACCATTTTCCCGCTCTAACATCCCATTTGTTGCAGGATGGTAGGTATTGGAAGATGCTTGAGTGGATCCCATCAGTTCATCTAAATCTTCTACCAATGAAGATCAGAATATTTTCTTGTTGTCAAAAAGAATTATGCTATGGCAACCATTCTGAGTGATATTCCAATTATATGAAAATGTAGCAGTAGCTTTTGCCAAAGCAGAGGGTAGTGATTCAGCTTTGATCCACTTAGTTAAATGATCCACTGCTAGGAGGAAACTGTAAGTCCCAGGGAACGTCCTCTGGGCGTTGATTGGACCATTTTCCCATTCCTGATCAAGAAGGTACCAAAGAGGACGGCTATATCCCTCATTACTCAGGGCGATCTCGCTTACATGGTAGATGAGCGCTGGGTAACAGCTCTTCCACTTTAGATCCTGCCTCCAGTACCCACACTCACCTCGGCAGAACTGCTATGGGTCACAGTGGAATCTGTGCTGAGATCACCAAGATGAAATTGATCAGAATTAATTTGAGTGGCAGACAGCCTGATGTTTGGATTTCAAATGGTCGAAAAGGGATGAAGACTGATCTATCAGTTGAAATGCCCATAGGTTTTGATTTGGTTAACATGACAAATCAAAAAAATCACCCCCCTCACAAAATCATTGGGGATCATCCCCAATGGGCAGGTAACAGCATCGGACACCATCAACAAGGGCTCAAAACTCCCTGTTGGCAAATCAGGTGTTGCACCCAATGCCACTGACCGAACAAATGGCCCAGCAACTGAGCATGGGCGGATTGGGCATTCCAAACCCATTCCCAACCAAATGGGTCCGCCCCTACGTGGGGTGGCCTTGAGGGATTCCCGCTGCTTGTTGGGCTAAACGCCATCATGCCAACTGTCAGAAACATAGCCACGCCTCAGTTTGGACGTTCAAGATCAAACTAACAGCGATTTGGCCTGCTGCCAAATTCTTTGATGTCAGTTCCCAATGAACTAATCCGCCCCATTCCCATATAATTCGCCAGTTAGGTCAAAATTGAGGGTCCCAATCCCAGCTTATCACTGCACCAATTGACCACTATTTAATCAGTTGCATTACACTGAGAAAATTGTTGGTCAATTTTCTTCCTTTTCCTTTGCAATAAAGTTTTGTCAAAAAACCAATCAAGTTTTATTTTTGTTGATTTTCTTCTGGCCACATCCCCAATGGCTTTTCTCTGGTGGCCCATCGTTCCATACACCGGATGGGCTCTACCAGTACTCATGGTCACTATGGCCCCCACCATAGTAGATTGGATTCAGCGATTCAGATACTTCTGGCACTTTAACCCTGCTATTGTGAACTTCTGACAACAGTATATGGGGATCTTGTGGCCTTATGTCCACCATCTACAAGTAAGGATCCGCCTCCTTGTCTCCCTAGTTGAACCAACCCCATATGCTGGTGAACTTATTGAAACTATTTCTGTGACTCCGCCCCCTGTAGTAAGACCTCCAGAGTCTGGGGTGGTCTCAATTTGGTTTGTCCTCAGGATCATACTCACTGTTGTTCTACACCAACAATTCATCATTTCGCAATATCTGGCTCCATACAACATCATTCAGTTGACAATGCCTCTGACATTCTAGCTTGCTTTTTGGGTGCTTACTCATCCTGACTGGCAGGCCAGTCTAAACTTCTTCTGCCATTTCCATGACAGAAACGTTGACCATTAGAGGCTTGAGGGAGAGGTCCCATAACATCAATATCAATAGTATGGAAGGGCTCACAGGGTGGAAAAACTGAATGTAGAGATCATGAGATTAGGTCCATCTTGACTTTTGCATACCAGGCAGGATTCTAATACATCTTAATGGAGACAAGCATTCCTTCCCAGTAACATTGAGTCTTGAGCCACTGGTAAGTTTTCTGAATTTCCCGTGGCCAACCTGCTAAGTCCATCCAATATGATGTCAGTCCAACCTAAGGGTCATATATATAGGACAACCAAATTTGATATATGAGTTTGTACAGTTTCCATTTTTTTAACTTGAAGGTTCGCCAACTTTTTTTATTTATTTCTTTTAAGGAGCTGGGGTTTTATCTTTCCATAAATGTGATTGGGTTAAGAGTTCATAGAGTTGATTCTTCTCAGGGTGGTTAGAGTTGTTATGGGGAGCCTGGATAAGCAATTCATATTTTGGTGGATGGGCCCTGGTCGATGAATAATGGAAAATTGTAATTTTGAAGTTTTAACGCCCATCAGGCTAACCTCCCATCAGGATCCTTCATTTGCTGTAGTTATTGCAAAGAATCATGATCAGTAATTAAAGTATAAAGCCCATACAAATAAAGTGAAAATGTAAAATAGCCAGTAGGACAGTCAAGCATCTGTACTCAGTAACGCTACAGTTGCTTTTGGCTCTGGTTAGGGTTTTTTTATAGTAGGCAATAGGATAGTCTACTAATTTTTCGTCATGCTGTGATAGTATGGCTCTGATGGCTATTTCACTAGCATTGGTATTAAAAAGAAAGAGTTTATCAAAGTTGGGATGTATAAGTACTGGTGAATTGAAGAGAGCTGAGCGTAATAGGTCAAAGGCCTGCCGTTTCTTTTCTTTCCATTAAAAGGGTATGCCCTTCTTTGATAGATAAAATAGCAGCTCATAGGTGTCAGCAAAATGGGGAATAAACTGGTAAAAATATCCCACCATCCCCAATCAAACTTGTAATTCTCTTTGGATTTTATAGGGGACATCTTATAAAATGGCCATAACCTTATTGTGATTGGGGATATTCTGGCTTTACCTACCTTATGACCTAGAAAATCCATTTTTCTCTTAAAGAAGGAGCATTTTGATGGCTTTAGTTTTAGCGAGGCTTGCTGTAACTACTAGAAAACTTGCTAAAGATGATCTATGTGCTCAGTAAAAGTTCTCAAAAATGGTAAAATTGCAAAGATAAACTAGTACACATGAATGTTTCTAGTCACTTAAAAGTATGGCCATGGCGTGTTGGAAGGTAGAAGGGGCGTTACATAACCCCTGCGGCATTTGAGCGTGTTTAAATAGTCCTACACTTGAAATGAGAAAACATTTTTAAAATCTTCTGGTGACAAATCTACTTGCCAGTACCCGCTGGCAAGATCCATAGCCAATAAATAGTGAGATACTGACATCAAGCGTAAAAATTATCTATAAGTAGCAGATGATAGCTATCTTTTTGTGTAATGGAATTGAGGCAGCGATAATTCATGACAGCATGGTGGCCACCATCCTTCTTCTGGATTAATAGGAGCGGGGAAGCCCACAGGATTTTAGAAGGCACAAGTAACCCAGCCTCCAACAGTAGTTGTAGCTCTAAGGCCACTTGAGTTTCCTTGACTTTAGATTTCCTGTATGGCCGAGATTTAAATGGAGGGTGATCCTTGGTCTCATTTTCTGGTAGATAACCCTTAACATTTTTCTGTAGTCGCTTGTTACTGAAGAGAAAATATCACCATATTCTTCAAGGAGGTCTTTGATGTTCTAGCGTTTGTTAGGGATGAGATTGTCCCCAATTTGGCTGTCAACTAAAGCTATGGTCAATAGAGGATCAAACCCCTAAATCTTGTAAAGAGCTAAAACAACTCACTTCAGTGATATTTTAATGAGGCATAATTTTACATTAGCAATAGGGGCATGCTGAGGGACTTGGTTGGTTTGATTAGTTAAATTTCACAAAAAGATAGAGATAGATTTCCCATAGTCATGATCTAAAATCCTGTGAAAGGTTAACGCTTCTTTGATTGAAGAGTTTTGGTGTCCACTTAGCTCCAAAAGGTGATCAAGAGGGATGTGAATCATGTTCACCATATACACAATCACTTGTGAGCCAGAGGGTATTGTAATAGGATAGGGAGCATACAGAGGGATCCCTTCTTTGGCGTCCACAGTCCCAGGGGGTAACTTAGTTTTGCTTCTAAGAATTGTTATTTGACTTTTTAATGGGAGTATGGGTATTCGAGGAGGCATGTTCATTTTATGGGGCTCCTTTACTTTTGATTTGGAGGTCAAATATTAATGGAATCTGATTCCCTAGTAGTGACAGGTACTTTTCTTTTTCTGGTTGATGATTCAATTGAATTCCCGCATAAGTTGGACTCCAATAAGCAACTTAAAGATATTGTTTTCTAATGCAATGGAGGTGGCAGTAATTAGTAGCTTTCCAAATTGGAGAGGTAAGGTGGATTACACCCAATTGCTTTAGTCATCTGATCATCAGCCATCCCATAAACAGCTTCACAGATCAATTCTGGAGCTATTCTTATTTTCTGGATAAGTTGGGAGGATATAACGTTAACAGGTGGGCTGGTATCAATTATCACTAAGACTTTAACCATTATGAACAACTACATCTACTCAAACCATCAAAGTAACAAACTGAGGATTGATGGATAGTAAACTTTTGTGGGGGATTTTTAGCAAAGCAAGCGGATGATTTTGCCATGGCCAAGCTCAAGACTGCTCAATGCTTTTAAAGATTTTATCTGCCAGCTCTTGGATTTCCATAGATGAGCTGACCTCCAATATTTGTTTAGGTAGCTGCCTAATATAAAAATAAGAAAGCTGAAGATCTTTTTGGATAGGAAGGGTACATTGACTTCTGCAGGCGCTGCTAACACAAAGCATCCCGAGGTGCTGGGCTTAGGATTAGAGCTAGTACATGGGTCTTGAGGTACTTGATTGTCATCAGCATAGGGAGCCTCCTGCCCTATACTGACTGATCTTTTTACGACCTATGTTGGAAGATGCAACAACTGTCTTCAGTATGGTTGTTTCTCTTGCAGAAAGTGCAGGATAATTTGGGAGTAGGTGACTTGGATGGTGTAAATGCTAGTATTTGGGGCTGAGGCTTGTTATTAAAGTGAGGGGACTTTGGGTTTGTGTAAATCAGCCAGAATCTTTAAAATGGCTTTTTTGATATGGAGAAGAGATGTCAAGTTAACTTCACCAATTTAGGATAAAGTAGAATGTTAGGCATATTTTTAAACAACAAGAAATGATGTAGTGATAATGTCATCTAAAATAAGACATTTTCCAGTGACCAACATTTGAGCCTCAAAGTAAAAACGGTGAGCAAAATCAGTGCTAATTATCTTTGATTAAAGCTTATGTTCATAAAATATTGCTTTTAGTTGGATAAAGTTAAGTCACTCCTAAATTCCCAAAGCAAAGCAGTCCTGGCGTCATCCCAAGTACAGCAATGCATTAGATGAGGTACCATAATGTCTTGAGCTATGCAACTAAGACAGTTGGTTAGGTATTTAAGCTGTTGGGTATCAGTAGCTTCCTCCATAAAATTTTTATAACAAAATGGGAAAGAGAAGATATTCCTTCGCCTGGGTGTACTTCTCTTTGAATGATGATTTGAATGTGCCACTGGAGGGTAAGTGTTCAAACTACATGGATTGACATTGGGGATGCGTTTTTCACCTGAAGAGGAACTGCTATTGCTGGGAGCTACTTGAGGG
Source organism: Massospora cicadina (assembly GCA_022478985.1). NCBI lineage: Eukaryota > Fungi > Entomophthoromycota > Entomophthoromycetes > Entomophthorales > Entomophthoraceae > Massospora > Massospora cicadina. The sequence continues at coordinate 35,841 of JAKSZP010016427.1, read as the reverse complement.
TGGAGAGCGTCCATCTGACTTTGTAAGTCATTAATATTTTAATTATTGAATCCATTCAATAATGGGCGGCACGTAGGGCTAATTTGGTGGCGATGAGTGGGGTTAACTTCCAAGTTTTCTTTTTAGCTTGGTAGTTACATCAAAAGTTTGAGTTAGCATTGCTCAATGGTAAAAATCTTTGTTCAATATCATGTATCAAGCGGGTAATTTTGTCATAAATTTAGGGCGTTTATGATTCAGAGAGGGATCTAAAACTGAATTGTTATTGCTCATTTGTATAGTGGTTGCACCGTGAACTCAGGGTAAACCTGTCAGGGAGCACCAGCTTTGTTTGGATCAAGGGTTTAGACCTCTTCTCCCTTTTTAATCTAAAGGCCAGGGGACTTAAAGCTCCTGGGTGTTGGAAAATATCTTGTTACTTTTCTTGGTCAAAAAGTCATTATTCCAGATATTACATCTAGATTAGTTTCCTTAAATATATGTTGTCCAAACTTAACTTAAAAAAAAGGCGAAAAGAGAGAGTCATCTTTATTTGCTTGGAATCGAATTTATAAGTTAGATCAGTGAGATTACCCAGTCCATTTCCAAGTGGTCCAAGCTAAGATCTTTTGTTTTACAAATTGAGGATTCTGTAGTAGGCTTAGTAACTCGGTCAAATAGGGTTTGCTCGCTGCATAGCTTGGGTTTATACCCCGAGATTAGGAGGTTTTGGGCGACTAATATTTGATCAAATTAGGCGGGGTATATCTTCAATATTGATAGAGCTTGAAATTAGTTGGGGATTGTCCCTGATTTTTAGTGGGTTTGAAATTCGTTTAGGAATATACCCAATACTGGTTTCAGCTATTTTGATGGCTTGGGTTCAATTCCCATCCTCTACCTCATTTAAATCTTTTATTCAGGCAGGAATCACAACATGTATCATCCTGATAGACACAACATTGACAGGTGCAACAATATATATGATAGCTCAAATTTTAATTTTCTCTGCAAAAATCGTCACAGTATGTACAATTGGAATAAGGTGATTATTGGTTGTTTAATATTTTCATATCCAAAAAAAACTTTTTTGTCCAAGATTCTTGATACTGCTTCCAATTTTTGGTATTTTTTGACTATCATATTCACCAGGATACCCACATATACGCTTTTAAAGAAGACACGTTAGCAGAAAGATGTGGTACATTAATGAATTTCATTCTACTATCCAATGAATGTAAAAATTTCTTAATTCTTATGAAGCTAACTGACTGACATTCCCTTGGCTTATGCTTGAGTTGTTATGTAAACATTGTCAGTAATTTATTGATATAACAAATCATTGGCAGATATACTAGTTCTGAGTAAAAATCTCTTTGCTCTTGGATGAGACTATCATGGTCATGTTGGTGGAAGTAAAGCGCCCCTCTTCTAATCCTTCAATTCTTTTCTCAAATTGTACAGGGATGGCTGCACCACATGTACTCGTTTTTGACAGGGTAATTCATTGCATATCAGTCCTTATGTTTGCACACATAGAAAATTGTCCAAAGAACATCATGCCTTTAGTAATTATTCATAGTTTCTACCTTAGGTTTTTTGAGAGTTTATGGGTGTCTATTGTAAGGGTTCAATGCTGGTGGTGCAGTAGGAATAACAGTAAGATTCAATTCCGCGTTTGGATGTTGAATCGTTGTGGACATTTTAACATAGATAATTGCTTATCTTAAGTAGAGGAGAGTCCCCATTATAAAACCATCAAATTTGCATTGAAAAGCTCATGATAAGGTTTTACCGATGTAGTAATTTCTATTCTGGAATCTAAATCAGAAGGTATCTCTACGCAACTATAAATTAGCCTCTTGATTTGAACTGGTCAGCAATTTAGGTAAGGGTCATATTCCTGGAATATCAATAGAGATAAATTATCCTTTCACTGTGTTAACTTCTCACCTTCTCAGAATAGTCTTTATGCTGTCTATTTGACCTTCTGGTAAGTCAAAAAGCTATATTAAGTAACATGTTCTGGTCTGCGCTCTCAATGTCTAAAATAAATACCAATAGTATGGCTTTACATTAATCTGAGGCACATTGCATGGTAAATCTAAGCTTTTAGAGAATCTGTACATATCTCCATCTCTGTAGAAGGGGTTTCAGATTTTGTTTCTATGAAGGTTAAAACCTTATAAAGCTATCTAATTACTAAACAAATGTAGCTCCAGCAAGGATCTTTTTAGAATGTTCATCCCTAAGGCAGTCTCTAAACAAATTTATTGTTGAGGCAATCTCTGTTCACTTCAAATGGGCAGGATCTCTGTATGAATACAGGAAAAAATCTCTAATGGTAAAAACTAAACAAAACTGAAGGTGAATTTATTGATCATAAATTGGGGGATATTTACAGCCATGCAAGAATTGGGACCGCTTGGATAGACCTTATGGGAGAATCTGAATGAGTCAGGTATGGAGATCTCCTGATTGGCGCAGCAGAATTCAAATACTTCCAGCATACTCAATCCTTCTGGGTCTTGGCGGCAGTTTCCAGTGACCTTTGGAAGGCGAGATCTTTGCCAAGTGAATCAGCGCCTTTATCAGGTAATTTCAGCGGATTCAGGAATTTTGGATTTTGAACGCTCTTTCAGGAGCTCATTATCCTTATTGGTATTGGTATATTTCAAATTGGTAGAGCTCCATTGGTTGTGTTGCAATTCAGTATGCATTTGAAGTTCACCCATTTCAACGCAATTTTCATTACTCCAGACATTGCCCCCCCTCAAGATCTTGCCAAGGAGGGAAATATTTTTGGAGAAACCTGGCATATACTCAATTCATGACAGAGCCTGATTTTACAGAGGCAATTGAATATTCCAGTCCTTTTCAATAGATCACTCAGCAATGTCCTGACCATAGTTCTTCAAGTTTGTGAATCCATCCTCCAGGTCAGTGATGGTAGAACAGGATGAGGTCTCCTTATTGATATTTTGGGCAAAATGGGTTTCTGGGAATGCTTCTTTCAGCTTTTCGTTTAGTTATTGTTCCCAGGGAATTAACGGCTAAAGCTTGTAGCCTAAACAAAAATATTGGCCATCCATCTTATCACGAGGTTGGTATAATCAGGCGTAGAGGTTTCTATTATGGGCTTTACACTTGAGGGCAGAATTGGCTCTCATCAGTAAAGGGCTTAAAAGGGGCATCTGGATAATTTGGTGATAGCTGACATGGTACGCTGATAAAGCCACTGGCAGTTATTCACTCCATCCTGAAGTGTTTATTGAGCCTTCTTTTGGAGGCTGGCAACTAGCATACCATTCACACGTTATATAGCCCCATTTGTAGCAGGATGGTAGGATGAAGTAAAAGAGTGATAAGTGTTCATCAGTGAATCGATATCAGAGACTACTTGTAATATTGAATTGGTAACATTATCAGAGAGAAGCACTTTGGAACTACCATGGTAAGTGAGGGCTTGTTTTAGTAAAAAGGATGTGGTTGCCTTAGAGTTGGGTGAGGCAATGTAGATGGCCTCCACCCATTTTATAAAGTGGTCAGCCACTAAGATGATGTAGCGATGGCCATACATCGCCTTAGAGAAGAGGCCAATAACAAAAATTTTAACCATGGCGAATGGAGCCATGGGACTCACGATCTGGCGTTGATAAATTGGATTTGGAGACTTCTGATTAGCAAATGTGAAGAATATATAGATGATTTCTTGGATAATCTCAATCATACCATATCAGTAACAACGTTTCTTTAGCCATTGATAGGTCTTCCTCATTGCAGCATGGCCCACAGTCACATGGGCCTCTAGAGAAGACTTCATTCTGGTGGATGGTTGGACATATGGCATCCAAGATGTCACAACTTGGTTATACGACAGTCCATTTTCAATCCAAGTCTGCTCAGACATTTTCTTCAGTCGCTTCTAGATCACCAGTGGTTCTTGACTCCACTCCTCAGGTTTTGCAATAAGTTCGTTGATCCAATTCTCTTCTAAATCATAGAATGTTATTATAAGTAGCCAGGATAATCCATCAGCATTTTTGATGCACCATTTCAGTGTAGTGACAACTGAAAAATCGTACCTCTGAATTTTTTTTGTTTGCAACGGGATAATTGTCCATCACAATCTTTCATTTGTTGTAGCCACCGCAGAGAGGCGTGGTCCATCACTATGGTGAAATCGTTTTCATACAGAAAGGAAAGAAGATGTTGATGGCTAGCAGGATATCAAGACACTCATGTTCAGTTACGCTGTAGTTTCTTTCCTCTCAAGTTAAAGTCTTACTGAAGTACGCTATAGGGTAGCCGACTTTATTTGCATCAAGTTGAGCCAGAATGTCCCCCACAGCCACGTTGCTGGTGTCAGTAAAAAAGAATGAAAGGTTTGTCAAACTTGTGATGCACCAATACAGTAGCGGTAGCAATATCCTTCCTTAAAACATCAAAGGCCTGATGTTTGGTTCTTCCCATCAGAATGGTACTTCTTTATGAGGCAAATAGTTAAGCTGTTCATAAAGCTTGGCGAAATGAGGGATAAATTGTCACTGATAACTGAACATGCCAAGAAAGGCTTGTATATCACATAGCTGCTTGGTTGGGTTATCTTTTTCAATAGCAATCACTTTGCCAGGTATTAGTAAGATTCTCTCTTATGTAACCATATGAACAAGGAATTTCATTTTAATCTGGAAAAACTGACATTTAGCGGGCTTTAGCTTCAGTGAAGAATAGTGAAGACGTTTAAACACTTCCTTTAGATGAACTAGATGTTGATCAAAATTAATGGAGTAAACTGTCACATCATCTAAATAATCCAGTGCACATGAGATCTTCAAATCCCCAATTAAACAGTCTATCGCCATCTGTAACGTGGCAGGAGCATAGCATAGCCCTTGAGGCATGCGCGTGGGCTCACATAGCCCTTTGCTCACTAAAAAAGACGCTTTTCCCCTATCATCCAGAGCAAGCTCAATCTGCCAATACCCATTGGCGATATCCATTGCCTAAATAAACTGAGATATCACAAAGATGTATTGAATAATCAATTTATGGTAGCGGGTAGCGGTCCTTTTGAGTGATGGCATTTAGCTGGTGGTAATCCATTATCACCCAATGCCCTCCATCCTTTTTATCAAAAGCAGCAACTGCGAAGCCTAGGGACTTTGCAACAGCTCAACAATCTAGAATCCAGTAGTTGCTTTAATTCTTTCATAACCTGGGCTTCTTTGACCTCAGACTTATGATAAGGTTTAGAGCAGATAGGAGGGGCGTCACTGGTAATCACCACGTGCTTCACTCCTTCATCATTCCAAAATATAATGGCTTCATAGAAAAAATATCATTATACTCATTAATCAAAGCATCCGCACATTGCTGTTGCTCAGAGGAGAGGGTTTCACTTTTCCTTAATTCAACTTGAACTTTTTTAGTACTTTTGTCGATTCTTAAATCACACAATTTTCCACACACACGTATAGACTCAACTTGATGAGAGAGTATAGTTCTGACATATGCAACAGGTCTTTTTCAAGTTATCTGCTTTAGCCTCCAGTAAAGTTAGCCATTAAGATAGTTGTCAGACATTTGCCCTCTCAGCTGCAGAGGAAGAATGTCTTGGGTTATATTAAGCCAAAACAAGGAAATATTGCCCATTTACAAGTTTCTGATAAACCCAAAGGAGATTTTAATAATAACAATAACGAAAATCTTGCAGATATTGGCCAAAAGATCCTGGCCAATTCTTGGTGGAACCCCGTTAATTGGGGTAACACCATTATGAAACCTTCTCAAGCAATTAACATGAAATCAAACGGTCAGATTTCCCTGACCCCATAATAGACCTTGGGGAAACCAGTGGAAGGTACCTCCCATTAACCATCACCAAGTCCCTAAAGCACCTTCCCAGGGACCCCCCATTTTTTATAGTCGTGGCGGAGGTCTCCCAAGGTGAAAATCCTCTATCTAGCGGTGATTGGCTGAGGTACATTAAAACCTTACCTTATGGGTACATCCTGCCCCAAAACCCCAATCATCAATTTCCAAAAAAGTAATTCACATCTCCCATGATCTGATAGGAGAATTTCTCATATTCCCTAATTCAGAATGTGTCACAGCTAATCTGACACTATCCTCAAATTCTTTCAACCTTCAAGATCAGTTTAAATACAAATCAGGCATATATTGAGGGGATCGCTTTTGTTTTATCCCCACGCTACTAATAAAATTCATAAAAAACCAAATTTTATAGTAGTGTTTATTATTTATTGAATTAAAAAACATTTGTAGGATCCAGCAGCGTTGCACCATCGAGCACAGAACAGCTGGATTCCTACAAAATGGTGCTCACTACAAAGATACCTGTACACCAAAATAGTTGCTCTTGAAAAGCAACTGGCAAGCGCTTTGTCCCGCCTTGAGGAGCTTGAGCAACACCCTTACAAACTCCCCCCTTAAGGACAGATACATCCCTGGCGAAGGGACTATTGCTACCTTTTTATATGTTTACAAAGCTGGTAAAGATGGCGCCACAGACAAGCAAAAAGTTCGACATATCCTTCCTTGTTTGAGCCACTTAGCACAAGAAATGATAGTACCCAACCTGAACCCTGGGTACACCTGGTAAGAGGTGAAAGAGGCTCTTTTAGCTGAATTTGGGTCAAAGCAGAGTCTACATCGGGAAAAACAGGCCTTTATGCGCCTTAGCTTATATGTAGGTGAATTGCTTATTGCCTTTGCTGAACGATTTTACATCTCTGCACAAAAGTTGACCACCTCCAACATGCCACCCTTGACAATGCTATCACTGCCTTGTTATCTATGTTAAATTCTCAGCCCTCTATCACTAGACATATCATCTCAGTGAAATGCTATTTTAAGACCATCTGTGACATTAAGGAGTCTTTGTTAGATGTGGCTGAACTTCATGTATGTGCCACAACAAATGATGCCGAGATAAAAACTTTGGATCTCACCATTGAAGAGCTGCCAACTGTTGAAAAGTTGAGGGCGAGCTCACCCGTGACTATCCTCCATGCAAAACCTGTTTCCTCAGTGCGACTCAAAAAGGATGCCTCGCCCTCATGTAAAGTGGAAACTAGTAAAGCAGTTGATACCATGCTTCTGCACAAGCCAGCTAAAGCCTCAGTGTTTTCCCCTCCAGCAAAGCTGGTAAATGCGCTCCCTAAGGCTATTCAATCTCCTGTGGCCGTCTCACCTACCTCCATTGCAGCTTTGCCAGTTGTTTAGAATACCCTTGGGGAAGAACCTGAGGGGTTTATGATGACATTGGGTAGTATATATTGGGAGCCCCTTCGGAAATAGAGGTTCCTGGTCATTTGGACGCTGGAGGAGTAGATGAGACTACCATACCTGAGAATATGTACCTCAGCCAAGTTCTAGGGTGTCCAAGAGTTATTAATACTGCTAGCGAAGGTGACCAATTTGTAGCTGGCCTGATTTAACCTCTTCAGCGGGTGCATCCTATGAAATCCATCTTGGATAAATACCCTGAGACTGCTAAAAAGCTAACCTACACCCTTTGGCTTAAGGAGGTCTTAGCTTTGTCACCTAACTTTGGAGGAACGATTACTAAGATCAAATTAGTTATTCAAAAAGTCCGAATACTGGCCATTCTGGACACTGGCTCCCCAGTTAACGTGATCTTTACAAAGCTTATTAAGAAAATAAAGCTAGCGCCTGACTTGAAGTACACGAAAGAATTTGGAATTGCTGGTCCAAATAGTACCCGTGCAATTGGGTCCTACTATTCCCTTCCCATTTGCATTGGGAAGCTTATTTTATCAGCCCCTGCTGTGGCTTTGGACAACAATGCATACAGTATGCTCATTGGCACCCAGTTTATGATTGAGTATGAGGGAATAATAAACATGAAGCAAGGATACCTCTCGTCACTAAACTATGAAGTCCCGTTAGTCTTAGTTACAAAGAACCCATCAAGCACAAATACTACTGCCTGATTGAATACCCATTCTCAGCTATGAATTTATCTTATTCCACCTATGGACGCCACACTAAGAAATTTCCTGAATCATCAGATGTAAGGGATGGCATCCCTTTCTATGCTGCAGATGAGGTATTTATTTAACCTGGTGAACAATGTGTGGTTGAAACCAAAATCACAATCCAAATTTCCACACCACTGTGTTTCATAAACAAGTCTTGAGGGTGTTAGCCCTTTGGAGCCTAGGGTACTGCATGGGATACTAGACCCAGCCTACCTGAGGCATATTACCTTTTGCTGGGAAACTTTACTGGGAAAGCCATGATCATTCAAAAACACCAGGAGTTTTGCTGAGGCTTTCTACTTCCAGTGGAAGCTATTGTGTAGATCCACTCCTTCTGCTCTATGGCAGATTTGGGTTTGCCTACGGATAACCTGGTGTGCACTCTACCTAATGTTCATATTTTGAATGAGTTACCCCAGTTGAATTGTAAAAAGTTTATACTTTATTAGATGAATATAGCGACATATTTTCTAAATCAGACCATGACTATGGTCACATGAACGGCTGGTGTCATTCCATCAGTGTGGGTGATGCCCGCCCTATTTGTTCAAAACCTTACCATAAGTAGAAGGTGGAAGAAGAGCAAATGAGGATGGAGCTTCATCAATTGCTAGATACAGGGTTGTTAGTACCTTCACAAAGCCCTTGGTCTTCCCCTCTGTTGCTTATTAAAAAGAAAAATGGAGGTCATCAGATAGTTATGGACTACCAAAAATTGAATAATCTCACAAAAAAGGATAGTTATCCTATCCCCGCATTGATGACGCCCTGGACCAACTCTATGGCTCTAACTTCTTCTCTGCCATGGACTTAGCTAGCAGCTATCAGCAAATGGATTTTTCCCCTTGAAGATCAGGAGAAATTTGCTCACATTTGTAGTGAGGGCCTTTTCCAACCAATCTGATTACCACAAGGGTTGTGTAACGCACCTGCATCTTTCCAATGGGCGATGGTCATATTCTGCGGGACCTGAAGTTAACTTGTGTCATCATATATCTTGATGATATAACAGTGTTCTCACGTACCTCAACGAACATCTTAATCATCTGAAGGAGGTGTTTCAAAGGTTTTGTAAGTCAAATATTAAGTTAAGACCTAAAATGTACCTTCTTCCAAAAGAAGTTAGATCTCCTTGGACACTCCATTTCCCAAAAAGGAGTCCAACCCATGCTAGATAAAGTTGAAGCAATTGTGAGAATGCCTCCCCCTAAGAATCTATGGGATATTCAGGTATTTCTAGGGGATGATGGGGTATTACCAAAATTTATCCCCAAATTTGTCCAGCTCAGCGAACCACTTGTTCGCTTATTGACTAAGAACACCCCTTTCCATTGGGGTGCTGAATAAAGAGCCGCTTTTGAGACAATGAAACAACTACTATAACAACGTCCTATCCTGAGACACCCAGACTACATTAAACCTTTCACCCTGTTTACCAAAACTTCAGACTATGCTGTTGAGCTATCTTAGCCCAACTAGATAAAAATGGTGTAGATCATCCAGTGTCCTATTTTAGTAAGATGCTGTCAAAAGCGAAATGCAATTATAGTGTAACTGAGAAGGAGTGCCTTGCCGTTTTGTTAGCTGTGAAACACTACTTCCCCTTTTTATATGGGGCCGCCTTCACTGTGGTTACTGATCACGCTTCCCTAAAGTGGTTACAGAACATGAAGGACCCTACTGGTCGGCTAGCTAGTTGGTCTCTAAAGCTCCAGCCTTATGACATGAAAATTCAACTCCGTTTAGGAACTTGTCTCTTGAATGTTGATGGGTTGACTTGGCTGCCAGTCCTTCACTTGGATAATAGTGAGGCGGAGATGTTACATGACCTCTTAATGACCCCCAATGAATGGGAGGATGAGGATGAGCCTGTACAGAAAATGTAAGCCCAACACTTTGTAACACCAAAGTGGAGAATGGAAAGTTGTATAAGCAGGTGAGGACAAAATGGCTACCCTACCTTCAGCACTTGGAATGCGTACTTGCTATCCTGGAAGCTCATTCCACTCTAGGTCATGAAGGGGCCAAGAAAACTCAAGAGTGGATTAAGGATCGGCACTATTGGGATGGAATGATGGAAGCTATTGTTGACGTCTTGGAAGCTTGCCTTACGTGTAATAAGCAATCTGGTTTCAAGACTTGATACCAGTATCAACTCACTACCCCTCAACAACCGTTCCATACCATCAGCTTGGATGTAGTAGGTCCCCTTCCACAGAAAACTAGTGGAAACAAAATATAATAGTAGCTATTGACCATTCCACCAAGTGGGTGGAAGCCGTAGCTCTCCTTGCCCAAACGGCTAAGGCCACTGCCACCTTTTTACATAAAAACATTTTCTCTCGACATGGATTTCCCCAAGTACTGCTCTGCAACAATGGGAAGAACTTCACCTCTAAAGTAGTAAAAATCCTGGCCACCTCTATGGTAGCGCAACAACTTTTCTCTTCCCTACAATCCCTCTACCAACGGAACTGTGGAGAGAGCAAATGGGACCCTGGTATCCATCTTACAAAAGATGGACTCTTCTGATCCACTTCACTGGGATCAATACTTACCCAGTGACCTCATGGCCTACTGGATTAGTTATCACCAGGTATTAAAGATGTCCCCATTCCATGTCTTGTATGGGCGGGAACCAGGAATACCTGCTCTCTTAGTTAAGGATGTATTCTCCTCTAGAGTTGAGGATCCTGAGAAAGTTATGAGGCGATTGGCTCAACGCATCATCCAGTTCCAATCAGAGGGAATGATTAACTAGCAAAAACTGTGACAAAGGAAGGGCAGGCTGCCAATGAGCTCAGAACTCCCCTACCTACTTTCCAAGTATCTGGCATGGTTTATACTACCATAACCACATCACTCCTGAAAGTGGTAAACTGGGATCAATCTGGGAAAGTCCCTTCATCATCACCTACAAAAGAGTTAATGAATACTCTATAAAATTGTTAGCTACTAGAATCACCATCAACTGAGTACATGGCCGCTTCCTTCGGCTTTATTCTCCCCCCACCATTTTTTGAGGGGGTGATGTCAGAAATTTGCCCTCTCAGCTGCAGAGGAAGAATGTCTTGGGTTGAATTAAGCCAAAACAAGGAAATATTGCCCATTTACAAGTTTCTGATAACCCCAAAGGCAGTTTTAATAGTAACGATAACAAAAATCTTGCAGATATTGGCCAAAAGACCCTGGCCAATTCTTGGTGGAACCCCGTTAATTAGGGTAACACCATTATTAAACCTTCTCAGGCAATTAGCATGAAATCAAACGGTCAGATTTCCCTGACACCACGATGGACCTTGGGAAACCAGCGGAAGGTACCCCTCAACCATCACCAAGTCCCTCAAAGCACCTATGCGGGACCCCCCCTTTTATAGGCTGGCGGAGGTCCCCCAAGGTGAAAATCCTTTATCTAGTGTTGATTGGCTGAGGTACATAAAAACCTTACCTTATGGGTACATCCTACCCCAAAACCATAATCATCAATTTCCAAAACAGTAACTCACATCTCCCACGATCTGATAGGAGAGTTTCTCATATTCCCTAATTCAGAATGTGTCACATCTATTCTGACACTATCCTCAAATTCCCTCACCCTCAAAATCAGTTTAAATACAAATCAGGCACATATCAAGGGGATCGCATTTTGTTTTACCCCCATGCTACTAATAAAATTATAAAAAGCCAAATTTTATAGCAGTGTTTATTATTTATTAAATTAAAAAACCTTTGTGGGATCCAGTGGCGTTGCACCAGCGAGCACAAAACAGCTGGATTCCTACAATAGTTAAAGGGCCCCAGTAAGCTGGACTAACACCCCAAGGCAAGTTAGAGGTTCCCAAATAGACGGATTTGGATCTCCACAAATCTCCAGTAGATGGTCCGGTGGAATGGTACTTTAGAGCCTAGCATCCACTAGAATCTGTAATTTTGGAGGTATGGTCACTCGGTAATTGTATACACAGGCATCCATCCTGGGCTTCTGCACTGGAAGGGGTAATTTAGCCTTCAGTCCAACTACTTGGTATTCTAGTCATTCAATGTGGTTTGGGTGCTCTAATAAACAACTCCTAGGCTTTCTCTTTACTTTTTCCTTGGGGATATCTTTTTATACTAGGGGGATGCTATACCTGAAAATAAAAAATATAAGTCCTTATGACTTATTTGGGTATTTAATTCAGCAAGAATTGGGTTGATATTAAAAGGTCGTATCTATCACTTTTTAGCAAAATTGCCAGGGCTGTCACTACAAGAGATCTGAAAGAAGTGACAGGGATGAGTAGGCGCCCAGAGAGCGAGTCTGATGTGGTCCCACAGTTTCAAAATCTAATGTGTGGTTTGGATCCAGAGCGATTCTTTCTGTTTTACTAGTTGGGATTAATGATGTTAACTGGAAATCCAGTATCAACTATGACCAAAATTTTCACCTTGTGTATAAATACTTCTACTTGAATGATCTCAGTACCAAAATGAGGGATTGAGTAAATTGTATTTAATGGAAGAAGAGATCCTAAAAGGTCAGAGCCAGAAGAAATTAAACCTTTATTTGAAAACAGCAAGTCTGGAACTTACAACTTGTCAGGTTTGGCTAGAGCATAACATTCAGTGCGCAGAGCAGCAGTAGATTAAAAAAGAGGCGTGACATAAATTAGCAGAGGGTGTCTCGCGCCCTAAGATAACTTCACTTTTCCCGCCTCTTGGCCTGTAACTTCCAGCAGGAGCTTTCTTGATGGCCAAAAACTACACAATAAGAGAAAGGATCATGGAAGGTTTAGAACCCTTATTTGTTGACCTGCTTTAATGTGAGGTCAGTTCCCTTTATTAGATGGTTGACACACTTCCACCTCTGCAACTCTATAATAAATTCCTTGAAGTTGAGAATAGACTTATACATATTCTTTGAATTCTGGAAATAGAGCACAAGATTGGTACTATGAAAACCTTTTCTTTCCACTTGACATCACTTTTGAGCAATTTTTGAAAAACAGTTAATTTTCTACCGCCACCTCACTACATCAGTTTTCCAATTTATGCCCTAAGATCCACCACCTGCTGCCCCAATGTGTGGGGCAGTGGTGCTCCACCCGCTAGCATTTACCGCCCAGCAGGCAAAAAAGCGCGGACTGGCTCATCTAGTCTGCCAAAAATATCTGACCAATCTATCCCTCCAAGGGACTTAGCACTACACCTTGTGAAAGTCCACCCAACCTTCCCCCACCCCTAGACCTACCTCAATCCACTATCCGCTTTTGCCTTCACATCAAGTATGGTCGTCTCTTCCCATATGCTGACTAAGAAATTATTGAGCTGGCAACAGCTACCTTTGCACCAGCAGGATTTATTAGCTTCCGCCCTTACAAGGGCTATTTAGATATAGGATTCACCGCTGAAGAGGGTGCGGCCACTGCTGCAGCAACGCCATTAGTATACAAAAACACCCCAATACCACCAAGAACACATCTCCCCAATGATACCACACTTGTGGTGAATTTTGAGAACCTCCCCTCACACCTTCCTCCTCAAACACTATGAGAAGTTGATGTCAGGGCTGTCCACTTATGGCACAGACCCCATCCTTCAATTTATTATCCCAAGTGGTACTGAGCGCCTAGCGGCAACTCAGGCAATGGCCACCATTACCCCCCACCAGCTTACCATGGCTCAGCACATCCCACCACAAGCCTATATCCCATCCACACCTGACCATTGCTTTTGGGCTCACGGCAACAATGGTTGCACAATTAATTTCTCTTCCATGAATTGGACTATACAAAAAAAGCATGTCAATACAATTTACACCTTGCGAGCATGGATAACTCCACCCATGAGGCCACACCAACAGCGTTCTAGTGGAATTTTGGCTGCCCCACCCCTCAGGCCATGCGCTTGATACATCAGAAGCAAAATCTAGCAACCCAAACCCAAGCTGGTCAATCTGCACCCATGCCAACAAATCAGGTGCAGGCTTGGACCCATGTTCAATCCAAAAAAGCTCCTTCCCAAAAACTTACCCAACCACAGCCACCTATCATTGGATCAATCCAATTAAATCAAATCCATGGGACTTATTAGATGAAGTGTCCAAATCTGGTGACATTGTCCAACCTCCAGATTTTCCTTTTGATTTATAATCTTATCTGAATTCAGACTTTGATGCCACTCCAGCCAAAACAATATTTCCCCAAACCCAATGCTATCCCATACCAAAGTGACCACCAGCTTGCCGAGGCCACAATGACCTCACCCAAAAATTGCCATCTCTACGAAGCTGTGGTAAAATCTACCATTGAAAAAAAAGGGCTGCATTTCACCATGTTCCCCCTGAAATCCCTACTATTGCAAAAGATGAAATCAACGCATCACTGAAACTGCCGCCACTGCTGTCAAGCATGTCACTGAACTGGAAAATTTTTCCCCATCCACACATGTCACCATGACCTACGTTGCAAAAATAGCCCAGCTTTCTAACGCCCACATCCAAGCTGAATATCTAGTTGCTAAACTCATGGAGGCTATTCTCCAGGCCAAAATTGTCAATGACAACAATTATCTGCTTCACCTCTACCTCATTCTGTGGATGCCCAACCTCCTTGCTATCAGCATTGATCCGCCTCTTCAATGCTAAACCCAATGATGATCCACCTGATCCCTTCTCCCCCTCCACCATGGTGGTATAAGTGGCTTGCCGCTGTTCCACCTGGTAAGTTGTTTTCTCATTTTTTGTTTTTCACGCTGCTTGTTTAGGGTGGTTGGTTCATGTTTTTGTTTTGTTTAGTTTGAAGTTTAATGTTTTAGTAATGTCTGTCCTTTGGTTGGCGTACCTCAAATAAATTCTTAATTTTTAATTTTTAAAGATTGGTATTGTGCTGATATGCAGAGAGGACAGAAGCAATGGCGTCATCCTGTTTAACTCAATCACAGGGTGCAAGGGCCTGGGCTTTATCAAAAAACCTTTTGGCAAATTAAATGTTCCCCTAATTCTTGGTCAGATTTACATAAACTCCTGTTTTCAGTTAGAAAGGAAGAGTTTACTCCAAATTTTTTAATAAGTACATCCTTTGTAAATGCCCAAGTGGTATATGTCTTGAAGTATGTAATCATAATTTCCAAGCTTTACCAGACAGATAGATTTGAATGTGTTGAAATTTCTAATGATTTGTAGCAGGTTCCATAGCACCCTCATACACAAAGATATAGTACTGAATGGTTTCAGTCCTTGGCATGTATTTCTACACAAAGCTGGGTTCAAAATATCCAACAGGTTTGGAGAGGACGTGGATAGCCAGAGAAGTTGGGCACTCATATTCAGTGGTTTCTGTGATACATGTCAATATGGTGATTGTCCTTGTCAAATTGGCAGTGGAATTCATCCATATCATTTGGAGAGCAGTGTAACAGTCATTAAAATGCATAAGTGGAGCCTTGGTGTCTAGAAGTCAACGACGCTTTTCAATCTCAGCGTATTGAAGGTCCAATTGATTGAAGAGTACCTTGTTTAGTCTCAATAGTTTGTAGCTTAACATTCAACTGATCAAGTTGGCGGTTCAATTGGGCCTGAGAGTCAATCAGATTGGAACAGGTTGTGGTCGTTTTTTCATAGTTATTGTATAAGGAGACAAAGGTTAGATCCACATCATGATCTCCTTAAGTAGTCATCTCTTATTTTCCGGCCAGCAGTAGTAGTCTCTTAAGAGCTTAAGTCAGTGTTTGTGGCTTTCATCAATTGAAGGCCCAACTGGTGGGGAGGACCCAGGAGAACCATGGGGGCCTTCAGGCCCAGCTGGTCCTTATTCTCCTTCCATCCCAATAGGACCTGTTTCACTGTGTGATCCTTTTTAATTAATAACTTCCTGGATTGGAGGCATAGCGGTTCATTCATCCATCTGCTGAATCTGAGCAGCTAAGGCGGCGATTTGAGAATCAGCGTTTTTCAATTCTCAGAGATGAGGTCAATGAGATAAGACAAAGCACTTTCCACCCGCTGGTCAATGTCAGTAGCTGCATAGATCATTCACTGTGAAAGCTCACCTTGCAGTTATTGAATAACTCCAGTGCCAATCTGTCAATTGATGTTAGGTTTGTTGATCTCCTAGCAGTTGTTCAAAATGGCCTCATAATTGTCTCAAACAAAACTAATGCAGCTTCATACAATTTAATTAACTGAGCATGAATTTGATGATACAGTTCGATTAGCTGTTACATCTTCAGGTGGTGTACCTTAGTAACTTCATTTTATGGTGTAAAGCAGGGCGAACAAACAACCTCAAATATGTTTCCATCCAGGGTAAACCTACTTTAATGCTAAGGAGATTAGGTAAAGAATATAGATATGTTGATCTACTAGAAATTTGTTCAGAGCGGCTACGACTGGTTCTCTTAAAGAGGATAATAGTTCCATCCAGTAACGCTGAGACAGTGTTGCCAACATCAATGGCCTGAATTTCATTAAATTGAATCATCTATAGCTGAAATAGTAAGGGTCATTGTCGCGTTAATTTAAGCTCTCAGGTATGAGGTGAGGGCGTGTCTTGATTTTTGGTGATGACCCATCAGGCCAAACTCTGATTCTCCTCCATATTGACTGTCTATTGTCTCAGTAATTATTCATTTGGAAGATAGGTCTTCACTAGGTAAACTTAAAAGGACCTGGAAGAAATTACCAATATGGGTTTTGTTTTTTGAGGAGGGGCATTTGAAGGCTACTCAAATATTAGTCAAATGTAGCTTCAGCTGGATCTCTTAGGGTCTTCATCCCTAAGGCAGTCTCTCAATGGGAATTTAATGTTGAGGCTATCTCTGGTCACTTTAAACAGGCAAGATCTTGATATGAATACAGGAAAATTCTAGTGATAAAAACTAGGCAAAACTGAAGGTATCTTTATTAATCAAAGATTGGGGATATTTATAGGGCCATGAGAGATTCAGGATCACTTATTAAGACCTTGTAGAAGAATCAGGATTGAGTCAGGTATGGAGATCTCCTGATCGCCACAGCAGAATGCAATGGCTTTTGGAATACTTGGTCCTTCTGGGTCGCAACGGGAGTTCCTGATGACCTTTGAACGGTAAGATCTTTGCCAAATCAATTGACACCTTTGCAAAGTAAATTGGGAATCCAAAAAAGGTCTGTAATTTCAAACGCTCTTTTAGAAGCTCATTATCTCTATTGTTTTTAATATCTAAAATTAGTAGAGCACCACTGGTTGTGTAAATACTCAGTATGCGTTCAAATATTGTTCATATTAGCGCAATTTTCATTATTCCTAACAAGAGAAATATATTTTTTGACATGGAAGTTTTTGCTCACACTGGGCTACAGGGTCTTGGAATAAATGGTTTTACTTTAGATTCTATTTAGTGTTACTGAGTAACTGAGAAAGCCAGAAGGAAGTTAGTTTTGATTTTCTAGTGTTTCTACGTTCTGAAGCAGCAGCTTCTGCCATTATAGTGGCGATGATGGGTGGAATCACTTGTGGAGAGACGCATTCTTCACATACTGAACTGTCAATTCCAACGTATTTGCTATTTCACCTTTTGGTTAATATGAAGTATTTTAGTGGATGTTTCCTTTTTCTTATATTACAATGACATTTCCAATAATTTAACTCTCTTCTAATCTCATCCATTTACTGATGTAGATCTTGGTGATAGCTTTTTTCTGTATCAAATTCTCACTACACACTATTAAATCATTTAGATACTTTGTCTAAGAGGCACTAAGCAGATTAATCTGATGACTGCTACCTTAAAGTTGATGATTGCTTGCAAACGTTCTAGGAAGAAATAAATTTAAATGTGGCCTAGTTCATTGTTAGTCCAGTGCAAATCATCTGTTGACATTAGTGCAGGGACGCCATATTTTAGAGCACACATGTTAAACACACATGAAGGCACTGTTTGAGGACAATGACCTAGACCAAAATCTATATATAAAAACCTTATATACTGAAACAGGGTTTTTTATAACACAAGTAAGCACCCCCTAGTATTGTATATTACCAGAGGCTCACAGGATCAATAAAGTGATTCTATGTGGTAGGCTCTCACAACTTCCACTGGAAAAAGATCCAATTGCAATTGTCAATCCTCAGATATGCTCTCTGTCATCTTTCTCATTGGTTCTTCCCATAATTATTAAGCCCCATTTAAAAATTAGTAGACCAAAAATCATGAGATCTGAATTGGGTCAGGGAAAAAAAATCTAGGGCTTGGAGCATTTTCATAAAGAGCTATGATATGACAAACATATCTGAATTGTAAGCAAATGGCCATTATAAAGATAAGACTATATTATTGATGAATATAAAATGGCACAGGGTCAACGTAGAATAGTACAATGAATTAAAATAAGAGAAAATAAAGTAATTGGGGCCACAGCATCAGTAGCCAATAATTTAAAGAACAAGAAATGCACCATCAGGATTTAGTGCTTTGATTAATAGTAAACTGATCCAGCAGTTAGCTCATATAAATGAAGGGGCCACGCACTTAGGCAAATACTATGACCCAACTAATCCGCTATCTAATTATTGGTTAAATTGGAAAATTGTTAATCATATATATAACATATTCAGATGGTTATCAAACTAAATAAATATCCCCACTTGACCAAACATTGGGAATAAAGATGTGAGGGGGTTAATTAACACATTAGGAACTTAGGGCCGTTGTCCCAGAGATCTGTTGATATTTCTTCAAATTTACATGCACCCCGTTGCTAAGGTGACCTTTAATAGGATTTTTAAATTTGTAGATATTTGTGAATGTCTTCTTGATGATAATAAAAGGCCCCTTCCATATGTGCTCCAGCTTGCTAGTTTTTCCAAATACATTATTATCATATTGCAACACTTATTCCCCTACAGTAAAAATGGGTAATGGCCTCAAGTCCTCATTATCTCAATTATGTAAACTTTGATTTTAAGACAGCACATTAAGATGCTGCACTCTGTAGTTGGATTAACATCTGTACTAACATTTTTAAACATTATTTTAGAGTGGCATATGCTCTTAAGTAACACAACTATATAAAATTTGAGGAAAGCGCAGTTGCTTCTTATGAACTAAAGTGAATTGGGAATGCCCTGTGGCTGAAAAGATGTATAGTCAAAAATGGTGGAAGGCAAGAAGTTGTTCCAGATGGACGCCTTTGCCGTAGTTATCTTACATAATGTCCCAATTAGTGTACCATTAACCCATTCAAAAGTGACATTGGTCTTGGGGCGATAGGGGCTTATACAATACTCATTTATATCCATTATATAATCAAGCTTCAAAATCATCTGATATTTAAAGTTGGTCCCATTATTGTCAATAGAAACTGGGAACACCCATATTGATAGATACCATCTTCTAAAATGAACTCAACCGTCATTGTGGTGCCTAAATCCCTGACCACTTTGCCTTCACCCATTTTGTGAGGTGATCAATGGCCACTATTATATAATTGAATTAGCTGACATGTTAGTCAGAGGGCTCACAAAATCTATAGACACGACATGCCATGCAAATTTGGGTTTAACCAACTGATAAGTAGTGGATTTCTGATAAGAGCTGTCCGATTGACATTTTGGGCAACTGCAGAGGGTCTCATTAATGTCAAATTCATAGATTTCCATTAGTGGTGTTGTTTCAAAAATTACATTGTTTTATTGAAACCCCATCACTTGTTATCTTGTAGTCCCCAATAATAAAATTGATCTGCTCCGTTGGTTGAGGTATCCAAAGTTGTTGATTGTGGAGGGTTTTATAAAGCTTAACATCCTTAATCACAGTGTTCATTAATTTTCCAAGGAGGCTGAACTTCCACTGATTTATTGCTATAATTTTGGGTTAGCCTCAAAAATTAATCATCAGATGCACCAGCCATTAAGGCCACTGTGGCAATTGAGATAATCCGTTGGCATTTTGATGCTTGACGCCAGTTCAATACTGAATTTTAAAATTTTAAGCCTACAGGGGAGGGTGGCCCGGTGGTAGAGTATGGACTCAATGACTAATGCCTCCCAAGTTTGGTCCTGGCAGATAAACTTTGGGTAGGGGACGATTTTGACTGTGTTGGTATTGGACACCAATGCACCTGACTGAGATAGTGAATAGCAAGGCGGTCCATGGAGTTCCTGTCCTAGAAGAATACTGCATGTGGAGGTTTGCTGGGTTTTATCTTGTTTTAAATTGATTTCAATTTCCCTATTATTTGGTGCAGTATAATCCCCAGGTCGTCCCACCTTAAACAAAATTTAAAAAAATAATACTGTAAAAATTTAAATTTTCTATAACTTATAAGCCTTTAACTTTAGGGCCCAGCGGGATAATCATCTTTTGGGCTCTTTGAAATTCTGTAACCAATTTAAGGAGTAATGATCTGTTGTAAAGTGAAGTGCAATCTTTGGATGTAAATATGGAACTGTTTGCATGCATATAGTCCGCCAGCCACTCCTTCTCAGTTACTGTATAATTATGTTTGTTAACATCCAACGTCTAGCTGCAGTAAGCCATATGGTGATCAGTCCCATCATAATCAATTTGAGATAACACCACCCCAACAGCGGTGAGAGAAGCATCCATTTGATGAAAAAATTGCTTATTAATATTGGGTTACATTAACATTGATGCTTGAGTAAGGTAAAGCCTGAGTTTATCAAAGACTAGACGACAGTTCTCATTACACTCAAATGGTACTCTTTTTTCTAGAAGGTGAAATAGCATTCCACCTATTTTAGAAGTTTTCTAATAGCTGCACTAATAGAAAATTATTCCAAGAAAAACTTAACATCATGCTTGCTGCTCAGTCGCACCATGCATTCAATTGCTTCAATCTTAACCAGCTGGGGCTAAAAGCCATGCCTATCAATGACAAAACCCAAATATTTTAGATGCTTGCAGAAAAAATTATACCTATGGGGTTTGACTTTTGATCAGCCTTAAAAATGGTAAAAGACTTCTTTCAAAGGTTGCAAATGTTCATTAAACATTCTAGAGAAAATGTTAGTATTGTCTAAATTTATAAGAACACAAGATATTTTAACTCACTAAGGATACTATCCATACTCTGCTGAAGGGTTACAGGTGCATCACACAGCCCCTGTGACACACTAGTAGTCTGGTAGAGGCCCTGGGCTATAACCATGGCATTTTTTTCCTGCTCCTCCTTGGGCAGCTCTATCAGCAAATAACCCAAAATTAGATCCATAGCTAAAATTATTCCATGCCACCTAAGTGGTCTAGCACATCATCAATCCACGGTAAGGATAGAAATCCTTTTTAGTGATGCCATTAAGCTTGAGTTTGTCTATTACCACGCGCTATGAACCGTCCTATCTCTTAATAATCAACACCAGGGAGACCAAGGAGTCTTGGAGGGCATTATTATCTCGTATTGCACCAACTACTTTCTGTGTAGACTACTTCATATGCTGCCTTAGGACGTCTTATCAGATAAAGGAAAAGTGGCGGATATATTCTATTATTAAAATTATGAAGAACAATATGGACAATCCCAAATCACAGTCCTCTTTTGCAATAATATTGCTGTATTTTTGTAAAGGGCAAGCGCTTGATCCCTCTAATCCTCAGATAACCCTAATAGCTTTCCCAAGGTACTAGAGAGCAAACACATTTCTTGATACACCGCTAAGGCTTATTTCATCAAAGTGGCCAAAATCATAAACAATATGAACTTCTTCAACGGGTAACATATGCACAAAAGTGTTAATCTGGTGTCGCTTTATCTGAATATGATATGTATACAAATTAGCTAAAAGTACCTGAATTTCTTTGGTCATGGAGGATAATCCCAGACGAAGTGACAGTTCTTTATGGGATGACAGAAAGGCACAATCTTACACCATATAATAATTGAGGAATTTCCAACTTAATTTTGGTCCCCACTATCACTTGATGGTCCACCATAATGTTTAGAATATGAAATTCATATAACAGTTTTATTGTAGATTATGCAACCTTTTTGAAAAACTTCTGTGTAAGGGCCCAAATCTGATGATAACCCAGAAGAATATACCATTCTTACAAATATGGTTGACAAAACCCTGAGTTCAAGGTGCCAGGGCATCATCCTTATGATTATAGAATAACAGAAAGGGTTTTTCTGAAGATTTCAGATGTATTTATTAAAATCAGCTCTAAAACCATGAATCTTCATAGATGAGGTCCCAATAATAAATTTATAGTTCTGATTAGGAAACATGATAGCAGGAGCAGAGATCACTAGTGAACCAAGTGAAGTGGCAATGCGCTTTATGCTCCTTTAAAGGTAGTGGTCTAAGGGCCTGAGGTACCATAGACTTTTTAATAATCTATGTTGTGAGTAAGGCTCAGTTGCTTCTCCAATTTAGTGGAAACAAAATAAACCAGTGCCCACTGTCAACGATTGCACATATTTAAGCTTATTTACAAAAAAGTCAATATATGTGCATTCAGAAAAATAAGCATCTTCCAGATTTACTGTATGGACATCTATAGTGTCCACATTGACTTATATAAATCTAAATTTCTTTGCACAGCTGAAAGCAAGTCTCTGTCAAGCTCATAATTATTATATCCTCGTGGATTACAACAATAATAGGGATATCATTATAAATCTTATAGCTCTTGTAGCGTTAACTGATGAACATAAGCTTTATCTCAACTTTATGCATCAACTCAGCCTTACAATTAGTATGTGAGCAGATAGTAAACACTATCAGATTATCTGCGGTAACTGTTTGAACTGGTGAAGGTGGAAATCACTGGCGCCCTTTCTTTTAACATAAATTGGTGCAATAGTTTCTTCTTACTAGGGATTTTTGTAACAACAGTGGAGGTAGAAAATGTCATGGCTTGAGGATGACATGATAATGGGGACAAGCACCAAGGATAAAGATGCATGTCAGGAGGCCATGAGGGTTGAGTTGGCAGGCCTCCCTGACCTCAAACATACCTTGGACCAACGCTGGGTTAAGGCGAGGTATGCCCAGGTTGGTCCTGGGGATGTGAGAGAAGTTTGGCCCTGTATTACAGCATGTGCATTAAAACAAACCAGCTTTGCAATAAAAAATGATGGCTCAATTCAACTTCTCAGTGAATGGGGTCTTGAAACCCATTTGGTTTTTGAGATTCCAGCTTGGTTAAGCCTTGCCTACAATTGGTAACCCAAGTTTGGTTGATTACCAAGTATAGTCTAATGCCAATGGAAGTGTGCACTTATTGGTGCACCTTGGCTTAGCACTGCTTCCATCAATTTTTTGTTCCGCTGAATTTCCTTAAAATTGTTTTTCAAGGCCAATCTCTCTTGTTAGTCAACTTTTCCCACAATAAATAACCCTTTGCTAGTATACATGTTATATATGTTATTTTGGACAAACCTGTGCACAGACCTCTTTGAGGAGGTCTTGCATAACGTCAGATATTTAATATTAACAACTGTAACTTTCTCCACTTATGCGCCGCTGGGCCGCCCAGGTTCCCTAAAACCTAGGTTACCTATGCACTCACGCTCAGAGCACCTCTTGGGTATGAACCTCACTTTGGAGTTCACTCCAGCCTGGTTGTAAGTCTAGGCTTTTATTCTTATATCTATCATACCACTCTTAGCCTAAAATACTACTGTTTAAGCACCCTCTGCAGGGCTCTACTAACTTTACTACTAATGACTAGTTCCCTGGCGTTGGGTCTGTGCACCTTGCACCACCCTTCTGGGAACAAAAGAGTTTTAGACACACTTTTACATTAGTCAACCAACCACTTTTTTTCATGCACAAACTTTTTCCATGTGGGACTTTCATGAAGTGCAAATGGGGTTACACTAGCTGTCAGTCAAGGCCACAGTGGGACTCACCCCTGTTTACTCTTATTTCCTAAAGGGTGGAGCATCTCTACGTTAATCTTGCTACCTCCAACTGGAAAGTACACACCCTTCTTGCTCATACCCAATGGATATGGACGCTTCATAGTCTAAGAGTTGTGATTCTCCAACTTTCCATTATAATTCACAATGTTGATACAATATAATTGGTTATTCCTTAGCACTGTGTTTGGGTGGTGCAGTTGGGATCATTGATGAAGGGCCTGGTGGTGATAGCCTTGGATAACAATGCACAACCCGCCACCAAAATGGGTATGGTGCCGTTTTCAGCCCAAAACGCGTTTTATAACAATGTATCCATATATACAAAATGAGCCATATATCTTCTCTTATGACTCGGATATGGACCCCATTTTAGTATATCAAATCACTCCAGATAACCCACGCTTGACCACAACCATGATCCTCAGAACAAAGGAGGTGGAAAAGGAGTTGCTTCTTAAATACAAAAAATGTTTATGCAGTTGCTGAAGATATGGTGGGATATGTGACCTAAGTAGTAAGAGTGGCCAACTATCCTTCTCCATTATTTAATGCAGAGACGTACCCTGGTGATATGTTTACGCCTGAAGAAGACTTTTGTGGTTAAGTGTTGGCGTTGACTGATATAGATAAAGATTAATCTGGTTAAGTTTTTGTTAACTGCTATCATTTCATCCCCTTCAGGTAAGATTAGAACTACTTCCTTGGTGGATGCTGGAGCCTCTGAGAATTATATTGACCAGTACCTGGCCGACTACCTTGAGCTTAGTTACTTGCCAGGTGGTATGGTTAGAGGAGGGGCTTCTCAAGGTATTTATACCCTGAAGGTACTAGGGTTAGTGGATTATCAAGTGAGCAAGTATCTTTTGACAGACCGTTTCTAAGCAATCAAAGACCTTTTTTACCCCATTTTTTGGGAGTGGAATGGTGGAGAAAGTTCGACGTCAGGACCAACTTGAGAGACAATATTCTATCCTTAACATTAAAGAATGGTCGTACATTAATTATTTAATTGTATGAGGCTAATTTTCAGGGCGATTTGCCCCACTGGCCCAATATCACACTCGCAGTCTTGCTCCACTGTTGAAGCCCTCACTGGAGATACATTTACCTTCCTGTTTGGATGGTCTAGAATCTTTGTTTGACGCAGCTTCAGCCAATGAATTACCTGCTCAACAGAGTTTGATTGCGAGTTTTAAGCTCACTGTTGATCTGGTGCGTATATCTTCCCCTATCTACCTTTTGACCATATGGGAGGAAGCAGCATTAGTTGTGTAATTTAAGGAGCTGTTAGCCAAAGGTGCGATTTTTCAGCGTACCTCCACAGTATGCTCCCCACTTCTCTTTGTAAGGAAAACCAATGGTATTTTATGCCCATGCGTAGATTATGGGAACCTAAACAGTGTTACTGTACCAGATTTACATTCATCCTCTTAGATTCACAGATTGCACTCTATGTAGAGAAGGAAAAACTCTTATCCAAACTGGATTGCCTATATGCGTTCAATCAGATCTGGATTAAGAAGGTCAGGAGTGGCTAACTGCATTCTATACCAGAAAAGGGATTTTCAAGTTTCAGGTCATGCCCTTTGGGCTTAAGAATGCCCCTGGTATCTTTCAACGCCGCATTGATGCAGCTTGGGCACTGCTGGGTGTATGCGCGGTTGCCTACATGGACGATATTCTGGAGTTTTCTCACGTTCATGAGTCCTATGATGTACACCTTCAGCAAGTGGTGGAGAGGTTAAAGGCAGCCACCCTTAGCTAAATATCAGTAAGTGTGAATTCTTCAATTCCCAGGTCACCTTTCTGGGAAAAATCATGTTTGACCAAGGACACATGATAACTCCAGACAAGGAGAAGGCGATTCATGAGTGGTCACCCTAACTCAAGTCAAGGAATTGAGGAGTTTTTTGGGGACATGTACGTTCCTCAAGAAGTTCACGCCAAATCTTTATGAGGTGGTGGCACTTCTGTATTAGGTGAGTGGGGCAAAAGTGCTCTAGTGGTCCCCCCATTTTTGAAGGATGCTTTCCAAGCAGTAAAGTGTACGTTGCTGTCCACTTACATTCTTCGTCATGTTGACCCCAATAAAGAGTTCATTGTTGCTTCAGATGCATCCAACTTCTCCATAGCGGTGTCCCTATTACAAATAGGCAAAGATGGAATAGAGCATCCGATGGGATATTTTTCTAGGAAGATGTCTCTACCAGAGTTAAACTACGCCGTATATGATAAAGAGTTATTTTAGTGGTTGAGGCGCTGACCTATTGGCATCATTACTTGCATGGCTCATCCCAACCCTTCCATGTATGTACAGATTGCTGTGCCTTACTGTACTACAGCGCACCTCATGTCTCAACCCCAGGGAAAACCTGCTGGCATGAGACCCTTGCCCAATTTGCACTTTTCTTATGAGTTTACAAAGGGCAAGAAGAATGGTTTGGCAGATGCTTTGAGCTGCAACCCTGCACTAGCTCCCAATCCTAAGGAGGTGGAGGTGCATAATGCCCTTTTAATGATTCCTCCAGGTAAGATTGTGTCTCAACTTTCCTCTCCCTTGTCCAATGGACCAGCGCTCGCTCCTCTAGAAAATGAAGAGGAAAATGGTATGTTAATAAATGTAGTTATTTATCAGCCTTTGTCAGCTGAATATACTATGGTCCTTGCAAAGAGCGCGCCGAATCAGGAGGATCTAACCAAGGGTTATCACGTAAAGGATGAGATGGTTTGGTTTCAGGGGCGCCTATGAGTTCCTGATGAACCACTTCTCCTGGAAATCATCTGGGACCATCATGACGGAATTACTGTTAGTCATCCTGGGAAGGCGAAGACCCTTGAGCTTATCCGCTGCACTTACAATTAAAAAGAATTAGCCTCTCAGGTAGGCAGGTATTGTAAGTAGTGCCTAGTCTGCAACCAAATGAAACCGAATCACCAGCCTTTAGCAGGGTTGTTGGTACCAGTTCAAAAGGCTGATGGGCCTTGGACTTCCCTATTGGTTGATTTTATTGTAGAATTTCCTGTATCTAATGGCTACGATGCAATATGGTAGTGGTGGACCTTTTATACAGAGTTACCCCAATTTATCTCTTGCAGAACCACAGTCAACGCGGATGAGATGGCTAGGCTTTTTGTTACTAATGTCTTTGCTCTTCATGAGGTCCCTCAAGAAATAATTAATGATTGGGGACCCCAGTTTACCTCTGTCTTTTTGGAGGAGTTATGTAAGACTCTGCAAATCCGTCCCTGCCATTCAACTGCCTATCACTCCCAATCAGATGGTCAGACAGAACGAGTGAACCAGTGCCTCAAACAGTTCTTGTGGTGTTACACTGCCGTAGATCATTCAGATTGGGTTTCCCATCTCCTCATGGCCCAATTCAGTAATAACAATGAACAACATGAATCAATCGGTTGTTCCCCCTTCTTCGCCAAGTATGGCTTCAATCCTGCCTTCAACATGGAGCCCAATTGTGGATCCAAGGTTGAAGCTGTGGTGAATTTTGCAAAAATGATTAAGAAAGTACACCAAGGGTTGAGCACGAATCTAGATTCAGCCATGCAGACTTACAAGGAGAATGCTGATGGTAAGAGATGAGTTGGATCTGCGTACAAGAAAGGTGATCTCGTGATGTTGAATTCTAAAAACATCCCAAATAAGCAACCATGCAAAAAACTGGGACCAAAGAGGGTTGGGCCATACTGCGTTGTAAAAAAGGTGGGCCACACCTCATACTAGTTGGATCTCCCCCCTCGTTTTTAAATTTTCAGTATTCCATTAAAGCAAGCTCACGTTGTTTGAGGGCCCACCTCCAGAGACTCCTGAGGCTTATCTTGTGGATGGGGCGCCATAATGGGAAGTATAGGGGATTGTAGCCTCTTGTTGGGTAAGAAGAAGACTTGAGTATCTTGTATCCTGGAAGGGATTTGATGCAGCGGAGAGCAGTTGGGTCCCAGCTTGTGATTATGCCCATGCCCAAGATCTAATTGTAGCATTTCACAAGCGTTTCCCTGAGGCTTCAGAATCGAAGTTTAATCAAGTTGTTGCTTCCATGAAGTTGTCTCCAGACCACAAAAACTCTCCCTTAGCTAATGCCCCTGGAGGATGGTGGAGCCCAAAAAAAGAGAAGAGGGTAATATCGTGTTTACATGACTTTATTGAGGGCACCAATAGCAGGGTCAAGGCTGGAAGGCAGGAGGTCTAAAAGGTCAAATTGCAGGACCTTCCTGACCTTAATTACACCTTGGATCAACGCTTGGTACAGGCTAGTTACGCCCAGGTTGTTACAAGTGAGTTCCTAAAGCCCAGCTGTGATGGTCAAGGCGCTGCCTGACCGCCACATAGCCCTGACCCCCCTAAGGCGGGGATCATGGCTAATAGTGTCACACCAAATATACATAAAAGCATTGGGCTCAAGGGCAATGACCCTCAGAAATGGCATTCTGATGAATCAGATGCCATAAAACTTACAAAATTCCAAGGCAAAAGTGGCAAAAGTTGACATAAATGTCGACTGGGACAATCAGAGGCCACCAACCTGAATTCTGAGGCCTCATGTGTAGCAATTGGCGATTGCAAAGAGCAGCCCAGAAAATCAGGGACTGCCAAGCCAAATTATGCCAAAAATGGAAGTGGCATGAATCACGGCTTTGGGCAGCTCAGCAAATCAGGAGCTGCCATGCCAATTAACACTAAAAGAGGAAATGTCAGCATTTGGCAGCTTGGCAAATCAGGAGCTGCCAAGCTGAATAACACTAAAAGAGGAAATGTCAGCATCTGGCAGATTGACTAATCAGGAGCTGCCAAGCTGAATAACTTCAGAAAAGGAAACGATGGCATTGGGCAGCTCAACGAATCAGGAGCCACCAAGCTGAATCTGCCACTTGTCAAAATTATCAAGAGCCATGGCGAAGGGCAGCCCAGTGAATCAGGGGCTGCCAGGCTGAATTATCCCAAAAATGGGAATTTTAGTGATAAGTTGGAGATGATCTCTGATTTGTCCTTGACAAACAGAAATATATTTGAAAAAGTTTCCGTAACACCACGGGTACTTGACAGATGGTCTAGAACAGGCCTAGCAGAGAATATCAGAGACCGAGATTCTTGAAGTAGGCCCACGGATAGTCTGCCACCCTTGGACTCCGTGGGGTCCAATTTCTCCATATTCCTCATTCCCTAATATAAAACAAACCAAGCGAAGGTGTTTAAGACAACTTTGTCTTCTAATAAATACAATAAAAACCTATAAAATTGAAAATAAAATTTTGAAATTTCAAAATCTTTTATTTGATATTTCAAGGAAAATTGTGGATTTTGAGTGAATCAACATGGACCATTCCTCGGATTTTGACAGAGCTGTCACCTCTCTGTATGCTCTCTCTGGAGGCCAAACTGCCCTCCTCAGTGTGAGCATCATCCTTACAGTGTTCCAAGGATATCTAAATCACTCAACAAGCCAACAAACATGGGACCTCACCACAGCGGCCCTCTCTTGCCTATGGGCCCTCACATGGGCCCTCTTGCCCAACTGCTTTGTGGCAATGTGGAGAGACCCCGTTCGTCACACCAGCCCCCTGTTTTGGCTCTAGTGCTAATATGAATGAGTTTTGAATTAAATGAAGATGGCTCAATTTGGTTAATTGGAGAACGGGGGTTCAAAACCCATTCCATTTATGAAATTATGAGCTTGGGTCAGGTTCAACTTCAGTTGATCACTAAAGTAAGGTCAATTTTGAGGTATGTGACCCTTTCAGACAGTCTCGTGCGCCTATTGGTGCACCAAGGCTTGGCACCACATTTTCTAATCCAAAATTCCCCTGAGTTGGCTTAAGTATCTTTGCTTGAGACTAACATTTCTCATTGGTCATCTTCCCCAATAAACCCCATAGTTGTTTTACGTTTTTTATATATGTTTAATTGGGTGCACCTGTGCGTGGACCTCTTTGAGGAGGTCTTGTGACACGTTAGCCAATCTATTTTAATGAAAAATTATCACAGCCTCAGGTACACCGCTGGTCCTACCAGGTTCCCTCCAAACCCAGTCACCAGTGCGCTCTACCCCTGTACCAAACTCTGTTAGGAACAGCCCTCCGGCCACAGCCAAGTTTTGAAGATTTCTTGAGTTATTATTACTTTCACAGTGCTCAACACCCTGGCCCTATGTTTTCTTAGCTCCAGCTCCCTCTGCTGGGCTATTTTTATGTTCACTCTAACAACGAGTTCCCTTGCTTTGGTCCAGTGTTTTGTGCATCTCCAAGCTGGGAACTGGAGAGTTATGGATACTCTCTTGACAACCACGTGGCCTTATCTTTATATTTAGCGGCCTAAAGTACTAATCTACTATTAATTGAATTATGACCACTGCAGGCACATCTTTTGTTTCCTAAACTTAGTGTTTTCTAATGCTGAGACTTTAATTATTATATTTCCTCTTATATTATTTTAGTGTACTATTCTATGTTGGTCCCATATTAGCATAAAACTATTAATAGGGGTCCTATATTTATTATACCGTATAGCCAGTAACTCAACTACATCTGGAATATCAAATTTTATATGAAAATGTCTTAATCTTAGTTATTCACTTTCTGACCCAACTTCATTTTTATAATTTTATTCTACCATATGGGGGCGCTTAGTAACCGTGGAAAACACCAATTAAAACTCAGGTATATGTAGGGTATCTGAGAGGATTGCCAATGAAAGGGATCTTTTCTAAAGACAGCAGAGAAATACTATTGGAAACGTTTTAATTGATCAAGCACATGAGCCTCTGGCAGTAACTGATACACAGTGTGATCTCTTGTTCTCTTAAAAAATAAACCCCTATTTCTTAATATATTGTTTCTTTTGTTGTGGTTTATTCAAAGTTTTTTTTTCTCTAAATGGTACTTTATATTTTGGTGTATTGACCTGTGCTATTAATATATGTAACTATAACGCTTTTTCCAACATTTAGTGCTCACTACAGGGTTTTACCTTGTTTCTCTGAGCAGTTTAGTAAGAATGGCTTCTGATCAACCAGCTGAGGGCTTACTCCGGTTGAAATAACGCACCAATCTGACTTTGTTGGGTCTGGCTATGAGGACCTGTTACATTTTTCTGATGGAATTTGTTGCTTACATGTGTAATTGAAAACTCACATTGGCCTACTTTCAGAGATCACAGTAGGTTACAATCATCAAATAAAAGACTAAAAAATGATATGGCAAATCATCAAAGCCGCCTTGATGGCCTTGATAGCAATAAGGACAAAGCTGTTCACTCCTTTGCTAATTTGTACCAGAAACTTGAGTCCTTATGTATGCAACTTAACACTCAGGGACAAATGGTATGGTCCCTAGCAAGCAAAACAGTGCTATGAAAGCGAACATTTTTGGTCTCTGGCCAAATGATTGTTGATATTAAGATCACATTACAGGTGGAACGCCGCCATTTTAACAATATGATGAATCAACTTTAAGTTGGAAATACGTCAGGACATTTGTGAGTGTCACCAAAATTCAGGCTCTTCAGAAACCCATCTGAGGGATCATGGTTGTGATGGCGAGGAGGGAAGAGTAACAGGTAACTTACCTGCTTTTTACCCCTCTGTTATGACTATTGGAGCTTTTATACCTCTCAACAGTATATTGGCTTCCCGCCTTACTACTCCCATCTATTTCTCAAAATACTCAGAACATCAACCTGGGTTACTGTAAGCCCAGGGGCTTGGCAATTATCAAACTTAACTTCTGGTTAACCCAGTCAGCTTAATGAAGTTCAATAAGAATGTAAATATGCATAATTCTTGGACTTTATTTAAAATTAGTATGGGCGGAGGACTTGAGGCTGCTAAGTTGGCAGCAGTAATGAACTCGTTGGACTCCTAGAAGTCAGAAGTTAGTTATTCTGAAACTAAAGAAGGCTAGCGTGTCCTACTGTAACGCCAAGGACCTTCTTATCAAAGAGTTTGGCGAAGCTGAAAGGATGACCACTCATAATAAGGTTTTCCTTGATATCTTTTTGAAAAAAGATACTATTTAAGTATTTGCTGAACGTTTTTATTTGGAGGCACAAACCCTATCTAGGGTTAACATTATAAATAATTTTGACCCTCAGATCATGCTTTGCCACGCCTGAGAGCCATATAAAGAATTTACTACGTTTTGATATCAGTTTTGAATGAAGAAGATGATATTACTCAGATGTTAAATTATCTCCATCAATGCGCTGTCACGTTTGAAGCGCCTAATTTAAGTCTGTAGGAGCTTTGAAACCAATCTAACTGGGTTATTTCCCCCAATAAGTAATTAAATTGGTCTTATGGCCCTCAGTTTGGAAGCCTGATATCAACCAGGTTTTCTGTTATCTATGAAAGAATTTAAAGCATTATGCAAATTATTTCCCTAAGTCAAGTTCTAAGCTTAGGGTTCATTCAGTGAATCTTATAAAGAAAGCAGGCTTGGAAAAGTCAGGTCAGAGTAGAAAAGGTATTTTCTAAATCTGCCTCTTCTAGAATAATTTTAAGTTTGAAGTTTTCTGTGACCTCATCTTCTTTCTGGTGGAAGGATAACATTGATGTCTCACTTCAGGTGGCACAATATGTATTAAAAGATGACAGGGTAGTTGTAACCAATCACTTTTTTAAAGAAAGACAAAGCTGATTTGGTGCCAAAAATAGTAGTGAAGCCATACACTCAACAGTTATTAATACAAAAGCTAACAATCACCTCTGGCAATATCCCCCAATTGAGTGGGGTCCAAGTGGCGTTGCATATCAAGACTTTGATGGAATCTATCTCTCAGCTGGGGCTGGATATTGAACCTTTTTTGAGTCAAGCGGACACTTTAGATGTCCTAGCAATATTTTTTGGGCACTTATTTTTCTGAATGCATGTATAATGATTTTATAGTAAATAAGTAAAATCTGCACAATTGTTGACAGTGGGGCACCGGTTGATAATGTGTCCACTAAGCTGGTTTAGCAACTGGGCCTTGCTCCCAACATAGATCATCAGAAATATTAGTGTATTGCAGGCCCACAGACTACAGATCCAAAGGGAGCATACAGTGCTTGGCTGCTACGATTTGTTTCAATGGTAATCTCCATTACTGCTATTGTGTTTCCTAATCAAAATCATGGTTTTCTTATTAATCCCTCATTTATGAGAACTTTGGGGTCAAAGTTGATTTTGAGGAAAACACTTTTTGAGATTTTCAGAAAATCCCTTCCATTATTCTATCATTGTAAAGATGCCCCAGCACCTCAATCTTAGGGATTTGTCAACCTAGTTTTTAAAAATGGTATAGTGCACTTGAGTTACCAGTAGATTTGAGGCCAGGTGTTACAGTTACCCAACCAGTTTTAGGAATCTACTGGGATTCTGATACATGCTATTCATAATATAACCATTTCGCTGAGCCATCAAGTAATAGTGGGGACCAAGAGTAAGTTGGGCATTACTCAAGGGTTATATTGAGATGTAACACGCCTTTCTGTCATGCTAATTTGGAACTGGTCAAAACGCCTGGGATCATCCACTCTGACCATGCAAAATTCAGGTGCTTTTAGTTAATCTGTATACCTATACTAACCAGATAAAGTGACACCAGATTATCACCTATGTGCATATGTTACCTGTCAAAAAAGTTCAGAATGTTTTTGGTTTTGGACACTTTTATGAATTAGGCTTAGTGGTGATGTCAATCAATATGTTTGCTCTTTAATACTGCGGGAAAGCCCAGCTGGGTAATCTGAGTATGAGAAGGATTAAGCGCTGGCTCTTTTTATAAGGCAGCATTATTTTTTCTAAAGATGACTTTAATTTGGGTTGTGCCTTGATGTACTTCGTTATCAATACTGGAAATTTGCTGATTCACTTTTGCTAAATTAGACGTTCAAAGGAGGTAGATGATGTTGTTAATGCTAAAATTAACAGCTAGTGCAACATGGGATACTAGTGCCCTCCAAAGGTCCTTAGGCCTTTCCAGTGTTGATTACTAAGAAGAAAAATAGCTCAAACTGCGCGGTAATAGACTATTAGAAGCTTGATAGTATCACTAAAAATAATTATAGCTTTTTATCATGAATTGATGATGCGCTGGATCACTTGGGTGGCGCGCAATACTCTTAATCCATGGATTTAATTAATGGCTACTGGCATATTGAGCTGCCCAAGAAGGAGCAGGAAAAATGCGCCATGATTCCAGCCCAGAACTTCTATCAGCCCACTAGAGTGCCGTAAGGGCTGTGTAACACCCCTGAGACCTTTCAGAGGGCTATGAAAACTATTTCTAGCAATTTAAAACTTTCCAGCATTCTAGTTTATTTAGATGATATTAACGTTTTTCCAGAATGTTTACTGATCATTTTAATAACCTAGAAGTTTTCCGCCACCTTTCCATGGCTGATTTTAAAATCAAGCCGCATAAGTGTAATTTTTTCTATAAGAAGTTGGAATGTTTGAGGTTTGTCAGTGATAAGCAGATTTGCAGCCCCAAGCCAGAAAAGGTTAAAGCTATAGAATACATGGCGCAACCTGGTAGTAATTGTGACGTTCAAGTGTTTCTGGGAATTTTTGGCTTTACTGCCAGTTTGTAGAAAAATTTAGTAAGACAGATGAACCATTATTTTATATTCTCAAAAATGGTATACCCTTTGAATGGACTGGGAACTTCCAACTGGTCTTTGATAAACTATAGCTTTACCTGACCTAAGCACCACTGTTGATACTTCAATTTAAAAAACCACATTTATTATTAAAATGGATGCTTTTCTCACCACTATTAGTGCTTTCTTATCTCAACTTGATCCATGATGGAATTGAGCATCCCATGAATTATTGTAGCTTAACCTTGGACGTTAATGAATGGAACTATATGATGACTGAGAAGGATTTTCTGGCAGTTACGCTTGTAAACTATTTCAGGTTACATCCACAGTGTACATTTTACTGTAGTAACTGATCATGCCTCTCTGCAATAGTTTCAGGATCTAAAAGAGCCCAAAGCAAGGTTATCCCGCTGTAACTTGAAATTGCAAGCTTATCATAGTGAAATATGGCATCAACCTGGAGTTAAGCATCAAGCGCAGATAGGTTATCTCAGATGCCTAACATGGCCTTGGTGGCTGATTTGGCTAATTAGAATTTACAAAATGCTAATCAAAACTATGACAATGAACCAGTGAAAGTTCAGCGCTGCTTAAATATTTATGAAGGAATAAAATTGTCTGAAATGGGAAGTTTTATAAGTTACTAGGTGATCAGCAATCTTAAATACCTTATCCAACAGATTGAACTGATATTTAAATTAGGGCCCACAAAGTGATGGGCACGGTGACTTCAAGAAAACATTTGAACTGTTGAAACAGCATCACTATTGGGAATATATAAATTTTGACATTCATGAGACACTCTACTATTGTATGGAATGCCAGATGGATGGCTCTTACCAAAAGTCCAACTCTTATCAGTTGGTTGAACCCACTTTCGCCTAGCATACTGTATCTATGGACATTGTGGGCCCTTTTACCAACACTTCTGGTCAATTTAAGTATATAATAGTTGACATCAATCTCCTCACAAAATATTTGGAGGCCAAAGTGTCATGGATTTGGCTGATAAGAATTAGGCTGGGCTCCCAGTCAGGGTGCACAAGCACCCAGTGGAGGGCCCAGAATGCCATAGGCACAGCAGTCTGAGCGACTTGTAAAAGTGGAGTTCTATTGGGGACATGAGGAAAGTATAAATTTGTTAATGTACCGAAGGCCCCAAGGAAAGCCAGATGGTTGCAATGGGGGCAA
Source organism: Massospora cicadina (assembly GCA_022478985.1). NCBI lineage: Eukaryota > Fungi > Entomophthoromycota > Entomophthoromycetes > Entomophthorales > Entomophthoraceae > Massospora > Massospora cicadina. Next base: position 202 of record JAKSZP010016427.1, on the reverse strand, counting down.
CCGTAGGTCTTGAAGGGGCAACTCTTAAGGGGAGAGAGGCAGGGAGGACAATGACTCCTCCAGGGTTCACGGTTGCTGGCCTTCAGATTCAAACAGGAGAGCTTGTGTGTCAGTGAGGGGCAGCACAGGGGCCGCCGCATAATTGGAGGTGATAATGTCAGGGGAATGTGACCTGCAAAGGGGGTTAGGACCAAGCTTTCCC